>CAODLS010170888.1:0-20670 GCA_948243855.1 Flueggea neowawraea | reverse complement strand
TTTGTATCTAGATTATATTATATATATTATGGGCATTATTTTATCTCTTTATTATTCATGTGCATGTTTAATTTGATAAAACATCGATGAATGGTGATTCTGCTTAAGTTATCAAATATGTGATTTGGATAGTAAAATCTTGAAGCATAAAAGAATATTATTCTAAATATCCCTAGTCGATTATTGTCATGGGAGTGGCAATAAACCAAGACTAGTATGTACTCTGTGAGATGATCATGTTTTACGGGTCATAAGATATGAGATATAAATCAGAGAACATAGAAACATGTTAGAGAATAGTGTTTTGGATCGATCCGCTCATGAGAATACTACATGGTTGAAGGTCATAAGTATTTCTCATGCAATGCTTATACTGGAATCCCTCGACCTCAAATCACTATGGATTTTTGGGTGAGTGCTCGTATACATTAACATACGCCTAACATTTTTCATAATAAGTAACAAGTATGGGTATGATTAGGTATGCCATGAATCATGCTAAGGAACATGAGTGAAGTGAAGGGATTTCCCATCTCGAAGAAAGAGAAGATATCATTGGCCACATGATTAGTGAAAATGAGTAGTGTGTAGCCATACCCAAATAAAATGATAAGTGTTATCATTTGTTTGACTTCTTCAGGATCACTAATAGATCAAGGAAATGTTTTAGCAATAAATAAGGGTGACCTATTCCATGCATTATGTTAATCATGATATCGAGAGGCAAAGGGTTGTATAAGGTTGTAATTAGGTTATATTGATTCGTAATTGATATTCATTTCAATTTGGGTAATCATAATGTCTTGCTAGAGACCAATTATGATTTATAAGTTTTAAATTAATTTGGACCCATTGCTAATATTGAATGGACCTAAAAGATTGCATAAAATAAAATATAGGTAAGGCCTAAAACTATTTTTCCTGTCAGACCATTAATTTATGTTAATGATTAAAAACATAATGACATGGGCACAAGAGGAATTTGGCGCACCCATTAGGCCCAAAGGAATGAAGAATTCGGCCTAATGGATTAGTTAATTAAGAAGATTTAATTAATTAAAAAAGGAAGGTAGAGTCCTTGTTCAAGTAGGACTTGTAAAGGAATTTGAGATGCACTCCACTCCATATATTCGGCTAGGGTTTGTTTTGCACATCTCTTCAATTTTCTCTCTTTCCTTTTTCTAGCCGAAACCCTAAAAGAGAAAAGAAGAGAATTTGATTCTTTTTAACTCACTCTAGCTTTAGGGTTCAACCACCATTCCAAAATAGGAGAAAGAAAAACTGTTTTTCTTTTCTCTGAAAAAAATCGAATTTCTCAAGGCTTGAAAAGGAGCTTTTGAGTGCTAGCACACATAATCCTAACCTACAGATTCGTGTGTGTGTGTGAAAGTAGAGGGGAGTAGTCTTTTGGCAGTCCCTTGTCAATTTCGTTCGAAACAAACAAAGGAGAAACAGTTCGACAATCCCTATTTTGTGAAACAGCAATTCAGCAATCCATTCAAAGGTACAAGATTCGGCCTTTAATCAAATATTTTTACATACATGGATCTTGGCTTCTTTCTTGTGTGAAAGCTTGTGTTTTTTTGTTTATCCGCTGCGCATGTTCTTTGATAATCACATAAGAAACCTAACAGTGGTATCAGATAGGCTTGTATGCTTAATCTAATTGATTAAATGGTTCAGCCTTGCTAAAAATCTGATTAAATGGTTCGGCTTGTATGTTTTAATTGGTTTAAAATGAATCTGATTTTTATAGTTAGCTAAAACCAAATGTGATTTGGTGTTATTCATAACTGATTTAGGTTTTAGGTTAAATCCGAATATGTTTATGGTTTAGCTTGTATATTGCCAAATGCATGATTGGTTTAGCTTGATCATTGTCGAATGCATGTCTCAATTAAAACATGAGTTTTAATTGTTTATATGCTATGTCGAATCAGTTTTAATTGTTTATGTGCAATGCTGAATCTGTTTTGATTGTTTATGAGCATTGCTGAATTGCCTTCCACATATTTAAAGTGTTTTGATTCATGCCAAATTATGTGCTATATATTTTAAATGTTTATGCTTTAATTGGTTAAATCATAACATGCAATATGATCAAGAGAAATTGACTAGAAAAATTATTGCACTGAATGATCTAGTAGTGTATTTAGGGTTTTCAAAGAACAACTCATTCGATGAGTTGGTCAAAGAGTTTGACCTAATGGGTTAACACCCAAACCCTTCATAGGGTTGGTTCTCGAAATTCAAATACATGATCTCTCGAAATGGCTATGGACATAATTAAAATCAGAATTGCCATGTGTTCTTGCTTGTATATTGAGATTGGATCTTGATGTTGGTGTTTCAGTTTTTTCGTGAATGTTTATGTATGGTGCATATAATGGGCCTAGTTTTTCATTATTGGCTTGTAAATTAAATACGACCTGCGTGTCATCTATTTTGCTGTAAAATTTATTTTTCAAAGAATAGACATAATTTTGTAAATAATGAAGACGTTGTAATCAATTTAAGAGACGGAAACCAAAAGGGAGGAGTGTCGGCCCAACTCAAAGGAAGCCATTTGATGTAGTTTCTTAGAGTTAGGTTTTTGGCCCATGATGTGTCACATTTAAATTTATGCACCTTTATATATATGTTATGTGTGTATGAATGTATGGTAATCCGTTTATACTATGGAAGCCCCAATAAATTGAATCCCTACAATAGTAATAAAATGTTGTCCTAATTCGAAACTTGCCAATGCATCGATCATCGAAGCGTGGGCTATGCCAAAGCTAGACACGTTAGATTATCTTTGTGCGGCAAGTGTTAGGGTAATTTTTATGCCTAACACTCGAATGTAGGTTTGACTTAACATGGGTAGTGGGACTGTCCTGACCCTAGGCATTTAAATGAGATAGTGCCTAACATAAGATGTTAATCTCATTCGATCCAAGAATTATATAAGATATAATTGGAAAGGGTTCCTACTTAACTAGCTAAGTCTTAGGTGTACAGGCTCAACTTGACTAAGACGAAGTGAAATATAGATTTTGGCCCACAATAAATCACTAACACAAATGATTTAAAGGGATATTAATCTGAATTGTGGGATTATAAACTAAAGACCTCATATCAAATCTTGCATATATTATTTTGTATATTGAAATGGCATCAAATAATTCATATCCATTTTCATTGGGATCTGTCCTTGAGAAGGACAAGCTCAATGGGACTAACTTCATCGATTGGTCTCGAAACTTGAGAATTATTCTTTAAGTAAGAGAAGAAGCTTGAAGTCCTAGAGCAAGTTTTGCCCAATAATCCAGCTAGAAACGCCACTGCTGCTAAAAGGGAGGCATTCAAAAGGAAAAAGCATGACTTCAATAATGTGACTTGCCTCATGTTCGCAACCATAAGCCCTGAATTGCAAAAGCAATTTGTGGACGTGAAAACTTTTGAGATCATGTCTCATCTCAAGGAAATGTTCCAAAAGTAAGCATGTCATAAAAGGTTTGTGGTCAGTAAAGCATTCAGTTCCTGAAAAATGGCACCAGGTACTTCGGTAAGTGCCCATGTACTCAAGATGAAAGGATATATTGATACTCTTGAAAAACTTGACGCACCCATTCTCAAGGAACTAGCAACCGACCTCATTTTGGGGTCACTACCCGAAAGTTATGACCAGTTTGTCATGAAATTTAATATGTATGGGATGGATAAATCTATTGCTGAGCTACATGGGATGCTTAAAAATGCTGAGCAGAACATCAAGAAAACCTATCTCATGATGTTGGTTCAAAAGGGTAAAGGTAAGGGTGGAATAGGGAAAGGAAAGTTTAAGCCCAATGCGAAAGACAAGGTTGGACCTCGGTCAAAAGGCAAGGAGCCCAAGGCGTCTAAGCCCAAGCCACAGAAGGAGGGTGTGTGTTTCCATTGCAATAACCTTGGTTATTGGAAAAGGAATTGCCCGCTCTACTTGGAAGAATTGAAGAAGAATGGAGGCAGGGCTTCTGCTTCAGGTATCTATGCTATAGAAGCCAATCTATATATTTCTGTTTCATGGGTATTAGATGCTGGATGTGGTTCTCACATTTGTTCAAATGTGTAGGGACTAAGAAATAGAAGGATCTTGGCCAGAGGTGAAGTCGACCTAGGAGCTGGGAATGGAGCAAAGGTTGCTGCCCTAGAGATATGGGATTTTCATTTGAATTTACCTAGTGGATTTGTAATTCTTTTAAAGAATTGTTATTATGTTCCTGCTATGAGTAGGGATATTATTTCGGTTTCATGTTTGAAGTTAGATGGATTTACTTTCATTATTGAGAATAATGTTATTTCAATTCATCATGAGGACATTTTCTATGGCAATGCTTTCCTTAGTAATTGAATTTATATTCTAGACTTGGAAAACCACAAGCTCATTTATAACATTGATACCAAATGGGTTAAATCAAATGAATTAAACCCAACATACTTCTGGCATTGCTGTTTGAGACATGTAAATGAGAAATGCATCTCCAGACTTTATAAAGATGGAATTCTTGGCTCATTTGATTTAAAATCTTATGAGACATGTGAATCTTGTTTACGTGGCAAGATGTCTAAAAGTCATTTTGACGAACAAAGTGAAAGGCCAAGTGACTTATTGGGCCTAATACATACCGATGTATGTGGACCACTAAGCACATTAGCTAGAGGTGGTTATAGCTACTTCATTACATTCATGGATGATTTCAGTAGATATGGCTATATTCGTCTAATGAGACATAAATCTGAGACATTTGAAAAGTTCAAAGAGTTTAAGAATGAAGTGCAAAACCAACTTTGCAAAAGCATAAAAGCCATTCAATTAGATCATGATGGCGAATACTTAAGTCAAGAGTTTGACCAACATCTAAAGGAGTGTGGAATAGATTCACAGCTTACTCCTCCAAGAATACCTCAATGGAATTGTGTGTCTGAAAAGAGAAATCGAATCCTATTAGATATGGTTTGATCTATGAAGTCAAACCAATATTCCAATTTCCATTTGGGGTTACGCCCTTGAAACTGCTGCATTCCTGCTAAACAGAACTCCAACTAAAGCAGTTGAGAAGATACCAAATGAGATATGGACTGGGAAGAAGCCCAATATTTCTTTTCTAAAGATTTGGGGTTGCGAGTCCCATGTTAAGAGATTAAGCTAACATCCAAAACAAATAAATGCTTGTTTGTAGGATATCCTAAAGAAACTAAATGATATTATTTTTACAACCCAAGCGAGAACAAAATGGTTGTTGCTCGAAAAGTTGTTTTCCTTGAAAATGAGTTTATTTTCAAGAGAAACAGTAGGAGTAAAGTACAACTTGAAGAAATTCAAGAACCAGAAACTTCTATACAGGATAGTATGGAAATGGAAACGAATTCACAAGAAGTTGTAGAACCCGAACTCATTACACAAGACCTAAGAAGGTCTGGTAGGTTTTCTCATAACTGACGATCACATCATAGTGCTAGTGGATCAAGACGAGCCCACTACCTACCGAAAGGGGATTGAAAGTCCAAATTCAGCCAAGTGGCTTGGAGCCATGGAATCTGAAATGCAATCAATGTATGATAACCAAGTATGGACTTTGTTTGATCCACCTGAAGGTACTAAGATCATTGAGTGCAAATGATTTTCAAGCGAAAGGCCGATAATACCTTCAAAGGTAGCCTAGTGGCTAAAGGTTTTAAACAAACTTATGGTATTGACTATGATGAAACCTTTTCACCAGTAGTCATGCTCAAATCCATTAGGATTTTACTTGCTAAAGCCGCATATTATGACTATGAGATATGGAAAATGGATGTCAAGACGGCTTTCCTTAATGGAAACCTCTTCGATGATGTTTACATGAAACAACCAGAGGGCTTTGCCGATCCTAGAAATCCTAATAAGGTTTGCAAGCTTCAAAGATCCATTTATGGATTGAAGCAAGCATCCCGAAGTTGGAATCTTCGCTTTGATGAGGAAGTCAAAGAGTTTGGTTTTCTCAAGAGCGAAGATGAGCATTGTGTGCACAAGAAGAATAGTGGGAGAATTGTAGTGTTTCTGATCTTATATGTCGATGACATCCTACTCATTGGAAATGACATCCTGACATTGTTAAATGTTAAGCAATGGTTAGTGAAGTGCTTCTCCATGAAAAACTGAGGTGAAGCTGAAACAATACTGGGTATAAGGACCTATAAAGATAGATCACAACAAATCTTAGGTCTAAGTTAAGAGAAATAAATAGATAAAGTACTAAAACAATTCAGTATGGTTGACTCCAAGAAATGATATATACCTTTGTCATAAGGAGTTGTTCTGAGTAGGAAGGATAATCCTTCTACAAGAGAACAAAGGGAATATATGAGTAAAGTTCCATATGCTTCGGCTATAGGATCTATCATGTATGTCATGCAATGTCCTAGACTGGATGTCGCACATGCACTAAGCATGACAAGCAGGTTCTAACATGATCCAGGTGAAAAACACTGGACTGTTGTCAAGGGGATCCTTAAGTACTTATGAAGGACTAAAGGATTCTTCTTAGTGCACGGAGGACAGGAAGAGCTCATTGTAAATGGTTACATTGATGCTGCCTTCCAAACTAATATCGAGGAATCAAAGTCGCAATCTGGTTATGTGTTTTGTTTGAATGGAGGTGATGTAAGCTGGAAGAGCTCTAAACAAGACACCATCACTGATTCTACTACAGAGTCTAAGTATATTGCAGTTTCAAAATCTGCAAAGGAGGCTGTTTGGATTCAAAAGTTCATTACTGGATTAAGAGTTGTCCCAAGCATCCTATATACAATTAAACTCTATTGTGATAACAATGGGGCCATTCCACAGACTAAAGAGCCCCGATCACACTAGAAATGCAAACATATACTCAGGAGATACCATCTCATTCGTGAGATCATCGAGAGAGGAGATGTGAAGATATGCAAGATTCCTGGACAAAACAATGTAGCAGATCCATTAACCAAACAGTTAGCTAGGCTAAGGTATGAAGGTCATGTTAGATCCTTCGGTCTTAAGATTATGCCTGATTGGGACTAGTGCTAGTGGGGGATTGTTAGTCTAAGCCCTAGCCCCAATACATTATATCCAGATTATATTATATATATTATGAGGCATTATTTTATCTCTTTATTATTCCTGTGCATGTTTAATTTGATAAAAACGTCCATGAATGATGATTCTGCTTAAGTTATCAAATATGTGATTTGGATAGTAAAACCTTGAAGTATAAAATAATACTATTCTAAATATCCTTAGTCGATTATTGTCATAAGAGTGGAAATAAATCAAGGCTAGTATGTACTCTGTGAGATGATCATGTTTTACGGGTCATAAGATATGAGATATAAATCAAAGAACATAGAAACATTTTAGAGAACAATGTTTTGGATCGGTCCGCTCATGAGAATACCACATGGTTGAATGTCATAAGTATTTCTCATGCAATGCTTATATTGGAATCCATCGACCAAAAATCACTATGGATTCTTGGGTAAGTCCTCGTATACTTTAACATACGCCTAACGTTATTCATAATGAGTAACAAGTATGGGTATGATTGGGTATGCCATGAATCATGCTAAGGAACATGAGTGAAGTGAAGGGATTGCCCCTCTCGAAGAGAGAGAAGATATCACCGACCACTTGATTAGTGTGTGGCCACAACCAAATAAAATGATAAGTGTTATCATTTGTTTGACCTAGTCAGGATCACTAATAGATCAAAGAAATGTTTTAGCAATAAATAAGGGTGACCAGTTCCATGCCTTACGCTAATCATGATATTGAGAGGCAAAAGGTTGTATAAGGTTGTAATTAGGTTATGTTGATTCATAATTGACATTCATTTCAATTTGGGTAAGCATAATGTCTTGGTAGAGACCAATTATGATTTATGAGTTTTAAATTAAGTGGGACTCATTGCCAACAATGAATGGACTTACAGGATCACACACAATAAAATATGGGTTAGGGCTAAAACTATTTTTTCTATCAGTCCATTAATTTATGTTAATGATTAAAAACATAATGAGATGGGCACAAGAGGAATTCGGCGCACCCATTAGGCCCAAAGGAATGAATAATTCAGCCTAATGGATTAGTTAATTAAGAAGATTTAATTAATTAAAAGAGGAAGGTAGAGTCTTTGTTCAAGTAGGACTTGTAAAGGAATTTGAGATGCACTCCACTCTATATATTCGACTAGGGTTTGGTTTGCACATCTCTCCAATTTTCTCTCTTTCCTTTTCTAGCCGAAACCCTAAAAGAGAAAGGAAGAGAATTTGATTCTTTTTAACTCACTCTAGGTTTAGGGTTTAGCCACCATTCCAAAGTAGGAGAAAGAAAAACTGTTTTTCTTTTCCCTAAAAAAAGCTGAATTTCTTAAGGCTTGAAAAGGAGCTTTTGAGTGCTAGCTCACATAATCCTAACCTATAGATTCGTGTGTGAGAGAGAGTATAGAGGAGTAGTCTTTTGGCAGTCTCTTGTCAATTTTGTTTGAAACAAACAAAGGAGAAACAATTCGCCAATCCCTAATTTGTGAAACAACAATTCGGCAATCCATTCGAAGGTACAATGCCTTTAATCAATTATGTTTAAATACATGGATCTTGGCTTGTTTCTTTTGTGAAAGTTTGTTTTTTCTTGTTTATCTGCTGCTTATGTTCTTTCATAATCACATAAGAAACCTAACATTGACTACAACCAAACCTCTAAGATTCAATGGTGCTAATTATGCTACGTGGAAGAATCGAATGATGATCCACATCAAAAGTCAAAACATTGAGTATTGGAAAGTAAAATTTTATTTATTGGTCTAAGACATGGAAATATTTTTGTTGTAAATTTGCATGATGCATCGTCTTTCAATGAAAAGTGTTTAATGTCCTTGAAGGAAAATGCATATTTATGGCATAGAAGACTAGGTCATGCACAATTGCCTTTGATTTCAAAACTTTCAAAAAACGACATTGTTAGAGGTCTACCAAAATTGATATTTACAAAAGAGCATTTATGTGAACCATGCGTTAAGGAAAAACATACTATGAGTTCTTTTAAACCAAAGAAAGAAGTTTCTACATCTAGAGTTTTAGAACTTATGCACATGGATTTGATGGGACCCTCTAGGCATGTTAGTTTGAGTGGTAAATTGTTTACTCTTATGATTGTTGATGATTTTTCTCAAGTTACTTGGCTTAAATTTCTTGTCAATAAAAGTGATGCTTTTAATGAGTTTGCTAAGTGGTGTAGATTGGTTCAAAATGGGAAGAACATGACCATCATTTCCATTATAACCGATCATGGAGGAGAGTTTGAATGCAAACCATTTGAGGATTTGTGCGGCAAATATGGTGTAGAACATAACTTTTCAGCACCAAGAACACCACAAAAAAATGGTGTAGTTGAAAGAAAGAATAGAACCTTGGCGGAGATGTTTAGAACCATGTTGAGTGAATATGATCTTTCCAAGCACTTTTGGGTTGAAGCAATGAATACATCATGTTACATCATCAATAGGGTGCACTTAAGGAAAAATCAATTGAAGACACCCTATGAGATTTGGAAAGGTAAGAAACCTAATATCTCTTACTTTCATCCTTTTGGTTGCAAAGTCTTTATCTTGAATAATGGCAAGGATAATCTAGGTAAATTTGATGCAAAATATGTTGTAGGAATATTCTTAGTTTACTCTATAAATAGCAAGGCCTATAGAGTTTATAACACTAGAACAAATGTGGTTGATGAGTCTATACATGTTAAATTTGATGATATGATCTCACCCCCAAGAAAGGTAGTTGTTGATGATGATGTAGATGGACTTGAAAAGAAGAATGAAGATCAAGTTATTCAAAAAGGAATTGAAGAGTAAAATTTAAATGAAGAATCAAACAAGAATGATGTGGAAGAAACAAGGGTCGAAGAATCAAGTTTACTTCCTAAAAATTGGACAAACATGAAAGATCATCCCAAAGAGTTGGTCATTGGGAAGATAGAAGATGGAGTAAAAACAAGGAGAGCATTCAATGAATATCAAAGAAACTTTGCATATATCTCAATTCTTGAGCCAAAGAACAATAAAGAAGCACTTGAGGACGAGTGTTGGGTCCAAGCTATGCAAGCGGAACTTAATGAGTTCAAGAGGGAAAATGTATGGGAATTGATTCCTTTACCAAGAGGAAAAATAGTCATTGGAACCAAGTGGGTGCACAAAATCAAGTATGATGAGAATGGCAAACCGGTGAAGAACAAGTCAAGACTAGTAGCTCAATGATTCAACCAAGAAGAAGGACTTGACTATGAGGAGACATTTGCATCAGTTGCAAGGTTGGAAGCCATTAGATTATTGTGTGCCTTTGTTGCCCATAAGAGGATCAAACTTTACCAAATGGATGTGAAGCGTGTCTTTCTAAATGGGTACATTCTAGAAGAGGTGTATGTGAAGCAACCATCGGGTTTTGAAGACCATGAATACCCCAATCATGTGTTCAAGCTCAACAAAGCCCTTTATGGGTTGAAACAAGCACCACGAGCATGGTATGATAGGTTAAGTACATTTCTCATCCAAAATGGCTATGCAATGGGTCATGTGGATAACACTCTTTTTATTAAGAAAAGTGATAATAATATGCTTGTTTTTCAAATTTATGTTGATGATATAGTTTTTGGTGCCACTAACACTTCTATGTGTCAAGAGTTTTGTGATCTCGTGAAGGGAGAATTCGAAATAAGTATGGGAGAACTTACCTTCTTTCTTGGACTTCAAATCAAACAACTTGAAGAAGGAATTCTCATACATCAAACCAAGTACACAAAATACATGTTGAAAAAGTTCAAGATGGATGGAAGTAATGAAATGCAAACTCAAATGTCATCCACCTTGAAGCTTGACAAGGATGAAGATGGAAAACCAGTTGATCAACGACTTTATAGAGGTATGATTGAATCCTTACTTTATTTAATTGCATCTAGACCGGATATTATGTTTGCTACTTGCTTATGTACTCATTTTCAATCAAACCCAAAAGAATCTCATTTGACGGCTTGCAAAAGAATTTTTTGTTATTTGATTGGAACTATTGGCTTTGGTTTATGGTATCTTCCTCTCTTGATTTTAACTTAATTGCATATAGTGATGTTGACTATGGAGGTTGCAAATTAGATAGGAAGAGTACTAGTGGTACATGTCATTTTCTAGGTTCAAGCTTGGTATCTTGGGCAAGGAAGAAACAAACTAGCGTTGCAACGTCCACAGCCGAATCTGAATATGTGTCTGCTGGAAGTTCTTATGCCCAAGTATTATGGATTAAAAACCAATTACTTGATTATGGTATTTCTCTTAACAATGTTCCTATATTTTGTGATAATACTAGTTCCATAAACTTGAGTAAAAATCCAATTTTACATAGCAGAACAAAACATATAGACATTAGGCATCATTTTCTTCTTGATCATGTGCAAAAAGGTGATATTTGTTTAAAGTTTGTTAGAACAAATGATCAACTAGCTAATATTTTTATGAAACCCTTTTGTGAAGAAATTTTTAATTCTCTTCGTCTTCGATTGGGTATGTGTGATGTGAATAATCTTTGATGATACTTGATAATGTTGTTTATATTTTCCTTGTCTACATTCATCTGCATTCACTTAAAGTAAAATGATCCAATTGGATGTATGAGGCTCAAATTCAATCATGGTATATGTTTAGATGTGGTAAGAAAGTGATACAAGTATTTTTGGGTAATTTTCACTCGAGTAAGAAGGACTCCCATCGAGTGAACGGGTTTCGAATGAAAAATCTGGGTATTTGATCTTGAGGATTATTCGAGCAAAAATGTATTTCATTCGAGTAACTAGCAGCCACAGAAGTGAAACTAGGTCAAGATTCACTCGAGCAAATTGGAGAATCACACGAGTAAGGGAGCCAATCACAGACTTACTCGAGTAATAATGGAAATCACTCGAGTAAGCAAGGCACTTGTTAGTTTTTAACCCTACTTTCTGCACTTTTTCCTTCATAAACCCAAATAGACTGAATTTCCTCTTCTCTCAAAACTCTCAAATCCACTCAAGTGAACCTTCAAATCCTTCCAAAACTCATCATTCCCACCAAAAAACTTCATCTTTCTAACACATTTTCAACACCAAATATTTCTTTAAACACCTCCAATCCCCTCAAATTCGTCCATCTAACTTGAAACCCTAAAACACCTCCACTTCGGATTTCTTTTTTCCTAATGGATAAATCCGCTAACAAACGTGCCAAACACTAACTAGAGGACCAAGATAGTGATTCCTCTACTCCACCCTGTCCACCTCACACCAAATTCATTCCTAAGAAGAAGTATGCCGCTCATTCCTCTTCTCAATGTCCAACTGGGCCAATTCCTAGTGATGATGCTCCATTGCTCAATCCTCGATTTGTCTCTTTGAAGGCTCAAGAGGTATATAATAAGGTACTAAAAAAGGATCAACTAATGCCTTCAATGATTTTTGATTTCCCTAGCCTTAGACTTGCTGACTATGATTTGGAGAGCATGTTTAATAAATATGGATTGTGTGACTTATTGCAGTACACTGATGTTATCTATGAAGAATTAGTTAGAGAGTTTTATGGAAATCTGGAAGTTGTGAAAAAATCCATTGAGGAAGGCATAGTTCTTCGTTCTCGTGTTTATGGGAAAATGGTCATGGTATCGAAAAGACGCCTTTGTGAATGGTTTACAATCCCACCGGGAGGAGTTAGACCAACTGGTAAGGGCAATGATATTGAGCGTGTTGATGATGAGAGTGATTGTGATGCCACTGAGGATGAACCCTAGAAGGAGACAAGTATACCTTGGCTAAAGGGAAAGCATTGTTGCATGATGTTGCCATAGTTAAAGTTGTTGAGTTTGTGAAAATGGAAGCTATTGATTTGCCTAGAATTTTGAGAATGATGCACTATGCAATCAATCAAAGTATTGTTCCAAGAAAGACAATCAAAACTACATCAATAAGACCGATGTGGAGATTTTATAGTATGTGGTCAAAGAGGTCAAAATCAATTATGCTTACTTGATCATGCGATGGATGAAACATAAAGGGAAGCTTCTTCATCAATCGGGTTATGCTTCTCGACAAAAGAAGGAACAATGTTCTTTGCATGAACAATGTTCCTCTTCAAGGATTTGACTACATCAATGTTCCTCGCAATTGGAAGTTCACCAATGTCAATTTTGCCAACATGAGGATGATTAAATCACTAGAGGTTGGTGGTATGGGCCACATGTGAGAAGGGATATTGATCACTTTGTCAACCTCAATGTTAG
Organism: Flueggea neowawraea; assembly: GCA_948243855.1. Classification (NCBI taxonomy): domain Eukaryota; kingdom Viridiplantae; phylum Streptophyta; class Magnoliopsida; order Malpighiales; family Phyllanthaceae; genus Flueggea; species Flueggea neowawraea. The sequence goes on along the minus strand of CAODLS010170888.1, from coordinate 7,341 downwards.
AATTCCTCCACCTATTGATCGGACCGTTCCTAGCTCAAGGAGTGGAAAGCAAACTCGAGCTTATGTTGCTCAAGATTCAGACCAAACGTCTTTTCTAGGGTCCAAGGTGAACACCATGGAAACGGTGTTAGGGAAAGTTTTTGATTTGGTACACAAAATTTGGGACAAGATTAGTTGCTCCTCTCCATCGGCCATTTCCGCTCATGCACCATGATCGTTATGCTGAGATGCCTCTAGCTATTGGATCGACATTTTCACTTGCATCATTTGCACTTTGTGCCCTTGTTATTTTTATTTGAACTTGATTATGTCTTTTATTTGTCTTTGAACTATGTATTTCCCCTTGTTGTGTACTTGAATGCCTTCATGTTATCCTATTTGTCTTTAAGATATATTTGCTTCGTCTTTTAATTTTGTTATCCACTATCCTATTTGATTATGACAAAAAAGGGGGAGACCAATTGCGTAATGCGTATATTTTGTTCTGAATATTTTTTGAAAGGACTAACCCTTGTGACAAGGATTTTATACCTTAATCAACCTCTCTCATTTTATGTTTTAAAAGATATGCACATTCTTCGGGGGAGACATAAATTTCCCAATGTTTTGTCATCATAAAAAAGGGGGAGATTGTGGAACCAAGGGTGGTTCACATTCAGATCCACCTATGTTTTGATTATGCACAAAAATTGGTAAATATGATAGCTCAATGCACCACAAAGCAAGGATGTCAAGGGATCAAAGTATTTATGCAATAAGAGAGTTACTCGAGCAATTTTATAAGTTACTCAAGTAAGTTGATTGTCCAGAAGAAACCTGAGCCTTAGAGTTACTCGAGTAGAATCAGAAATTACTCGAGCAAGTCACGAGTTACTAGACTTACACAAAATGTTACTCGACCAAGAAGTGTGCTCAAAATACATGAAGTCTAAAGTTACTCGAGTATAAGCCAAGGTCACTCGAGCAAGACTGACGTCTAGAGTGTCTCTATGTGATAAAGTTACTCATGTAAGAATTAAACTTACTCGAGTGGTCATGATCCAAAAAGCCAACAAATCACCCAAAGCAAATTGTCACTCGAGTGGAATTATTCGTTACTTGAGTGAGCGATAGGTTTAGAAAGATCAGACATATGTTAAGCTGGAGTTACTCGAGTGAAACATTTCTCCCTCGAGTGGATGTGATTTTTGATCCACGAGGTCCAAGTCAATCAAGACCAATATGGAAGGAAATCAATGCACAACGGTCAAAAATCTTCAATTACTTGAGTAAATAATGTTTTTACTCGAGTAAGTCGAGGTTGGATACAACACTGGAGCTTCAACAAAGGAGTCATTCAAGTAGACAATATTGTTACTCGAGTAAGCACTAAAAAGGAAAGAAAATCAAGATTCATTTCACACTCCAACAGGCATATTCTGTGTCACAACGGCTAGAGAAAGATTAGGAAGTATAAATATACTTCCAGAGCAATCAAGTGATATACAAAAATGACCTACAATCAGATTGCAACTCAAATTATAGCTTTGTTCATTGTTCTTGGTGATACAAGTCTAGTTGGGCCTATCTCTTATTTTCAATTACTTGTATCTTTGTTCCAGATCTGTTGGTGAGCGATTTATCATTCATAAACAAAGAGTTTGTGAGGCTGGGATCAATGGTAGATCCTAGGTTAGTTTATTCTTTAACCAGAATCAAGAATTGTACGAGTTCTCACATTTTTTGAAAGTGAAAGTTGTAAGAAACGATTGAGAATAGTGAAAATCCTAAGTGATGAGACTTAGGTAGAGGATGTAGGCAAGTTTTTGGTCGAACCACTCTAAAATCTTTGTGTTCTTTACTGTTTCAGTTCATTTCTAGAGTGTTTAAACGAAAAGAATTCAAAGGCTCAATCTTCACACTATTTAAAGCCCCTTCTAGTGTGGTATTTGCTCTTTCAGCACTTGGGTGCATGCAGTTGTTCCTATAATTTAAGCACTCGGGGTGAAAAGGTGATATGGGGAATACTCAAAATCACCAAAGTATTTGGGGTCATCCACGCTATAGTGGGCGCATGGGGTATATTCACAGGGAACCTCGAAGGACCTGCTGAATCTTGTACTAACCCGCCGGTTCTGACTAGATTCCTTGTAGCTTCCCGTTCGATTATGATTTTATTTTTGAATATTTGAGATGATGATTAGGTGTTTGATGATGTTTTGGAGTGATTTAAATGTTGTGTTTTGAGCTGTAGTTCTTTAAAACAACCCGACCCGACCCCTTCTCGGCATCACTCCTTTATTCCACCAAAACTCACACCAAATCAGTTCAAAACTCTATCCGATTGCCTTCCCATCATTCGTAAACATATTTAGAGGTAAGATTACTCTTCTAATCACTTCATTTCTTCATTTTTATGTTTGAATTCGAATTTTTGTTGGAGGCTGAATATGCTTCTAGCTTTAAATTATTGTTGTTTCCATGTAATTGGGAGTTGTAGGATGTTAAATCTCGATACATTAATGTTAAATATACATATATTAAGCTTGGTTTTTGAGGATTTAATGTTGTTTTGTTTGGGTTAGAGTTTAGTTTGGAGATTTATGATGATTTTGAGTTTGTTTAGGAGAAATGGATTGTAGATTCAAGTATCTGAGGTTGGAATGATTTTAGTAGGTTGAATCAAGAGTAGGGTATTTTTGAATAATTTTCTATCGCGAGGACTATTTTGCTAATTTTTAAGAGTTTCAGGACATTTTTGTAATCCTGAAGAATTTGGCGACAATTATGTAATTTTTGAAAATTTTATGGAGTGACATCTAATCTTCCAAAAGTTTGCGGACTAATCTGTAATATTCCATAACTTTGGGGACTAAATTTTAATTTTGAAAAGTTGATGGACCAAAGTATAATTTTACAAGATATTTGGTTTTCGAGACGAGAGCGTTAGATCTTTGGTTGAAATAGGATTTTTGACATCATAATGGGTTGGGACGTACATTTGCATTTCATACATTCTGTATTGTCACAGCACCGTACCGTGGTTGACTCCGTTATAAATTTATTTGCTTTCAGTCCTTCTAATATCTGAGGTGATCGATCATCCATTGGTGGTGCATGATCAGATTATTTTCTCAGGGTCCAGGTGAGTTGGATGTCACTCTAGACTCATGGGTTGTGTTTTTCCTAACTTATATTTTTTTTGTGCCCTCACTTTAACATGTAATCCTAGATCAGTTAAAGGTTTCGGTAAACCAAAAATCTAATTGTATAAGATTTTGCTATAAGGTTTTCTAACTTATTATTTTTTTGTATCCTATTTTAGGATTTATACATAATTTCTTCAAATATATGTATGTTATGTATGATTGTCTGCTTTTGTATATCCGTATTTGGCTAGTATATATATAGATAGATAAGATATATTCATTGATTATCTGTCTGCTTCGTATGATCGTTTGTTTTAAATATTTCGATTAATAATTATGCTAAGAAAAATATGTAAATTGCATATATGTTATATATTATCTATTAAAAATATTATGTGATCTCTTCTGTCATTAATTGATTGTTGCATGTTGTATTTTTCTGAAAACATTTTCAAATCATTTTATGTGTTGTCCCTTACTGAGTTTTCTCACTCTCTTCTGTTGACATTTCATGTTGTCTCGATTTTCCGTGCTCAGTGAGGATCTCCGTTCACTAGTTGATACCCTTTTGTTCGGACCCAATATGTCTGTTTTAGTAGATGCTCCATAAGCGGGATATCTGCAGGTTGTGGAGTTCTAATTGTTAATTTGTTAATTGAAATACTCACTAAGGTTTATATTTATTGGGTTAATAATTTATATTTTGTTATGTTTAGAATTTTATATGTTTAATATTACCGTTAGTTCTTGCTTATTAACCTGGTTAGTAAATATTTGTTAAAACAAATTGGGTAGATAATCTGATCATTTGAGGCTTGTGCGAGATGGGTCAGGTCTCCGGTTTGATTATGCTCGTACGTCGGTCATGGTTCGATTTTGGATCGTGAAAAATCTTGTCCTCGACCAGGGACTCGGGTAGAGTAGGTCGTGACTAAAGGTTCAAATGCTCGATTTGTTATGATGGGTGGATACCCTAAGAGTGGTGTTTCGGAAACCCTTCCAGATGGAGACCCTAAGAGAACAAATCATGATAGGGTTAGTGGTGTCGTTTCTTCAATAGGCCGCCAGCCCTTCTCTACTCGAGCTTCGATCGCCAGCTCAACTTCCTTGGTCACATGCTTTCCAAAAGGTGCCTGAGAATCAAGGAAAAGGTATCTGAGATCATATATGATTCGATCCCCTTGGTGTTGCACTGAAATGAACCAATCGTTGGTATGCTTATTAAACTCTTCAAATTGTCTCCATGGTAAATCAGTGACCAAACTGGTTTATTCAGCTTGAAAATTATGTATCTTCTTAACCAATTCGTTCGACACTTGACCGAGTCGGTCTTGTAGTTTCCCAACTTGGTTGTCCACATGAAGCCAAGTTTCTTGTGTTTTGTTGAAGGTTTGCTCAAATTACTTGATTTTTCTAGGACCTTCTCAGGGTCTCGGCCATTTCAGCATTTATAGTGTCCAATTGCACTCGCAGAGCCTATTTTCGGGCTTCTGCTCGTCTATCATATTCAACCATTTTGGCCTCAAAGCGGGCTTGAAGGTCATTTCCCCTGAGGGATTGCGATCCTAATTTGAAAGTGGGAAAACCTGACTCCCCTATAGAGCCCTCTTACCTTTCTGGTGAAGTTGCCTCTTGCCATTGATTTTCCTCAGGTTGTAATTGAAGATTCATACTTCGAGTTACTCGTTTTTCCATTCTTCATGAACTGGCTCCCACTGTGGTCGCCAAAATCTATTGGGAGGATTTTTCGTGCCTAAGGATGGAGCACTTCGAGTATGCTAACTCGCATTGAAGTAAATAGAGTAAAAGAATAAAGTAAAAGAAGTGACTGCACAAATTAAAATAAGGGGTTCGATGATACCTAGCAGTCTAGGACTTTAAGTTCAGGGAAAGCAATTATAGATAGAGTAATCAAGAAATAAAATGAGGAATAAAGAAAGGCTGAGAAAGTAAAGGGAACTATAACTGAGGAATACTATTTGGATTGGATTGAAGTAGCATAACTACAAAGTAAAAGTGAAAATTCAAAATATGGTTTTAGTCACCACTCAACACTATTCAACAATTAAAAAGGGAAGCAAGTAAATGCACTGAAACATAAATGAAAGCATGTAAAGGGAAATCAAGTAAATAAAAGCAAGTAAAGTCCTAAAGGCTTGCTTGTGCAGCAGGGAAATTTCCAAATTCCTCCATAACTCATAACAAACAACTACCTAAGGTAAATGAAAGAATTGAAAGCAAAGAACTGAAATGTAACAATGCGAGAAAACAAAATGAAAGATTTTGGTCTTTGATGTGTGCCCTTTGCACTGTTCTTCCTTCTCCCATTTATACTGAGGGATCCTAGCAGGTACTTCCAAAGTTCATTATCCATGTTCTATATACAAGGCCTTCGCTGCGACGTTCAATGCCCACATTGGTAACTCACCACGTTTTGGTAACTGCCTTAATTGTGGATGGACCCTTCCCACAAATGGCCTCCTTTATCGGATTGAACGTGCTCAATGCTTGCGCTAGTCCCTTTATTTTCTCAAACCTCATTTATGTTGTTGCTTTGTTTGCAATATAGATTCACCTTTTGTCCGAGAAGTAAATTTCAATCAATCTGAGTTTCATTGCTCGAGGTTAGATGCATGCTAGTTTACAAGGTATCCTCGGGAATGATTCAATTTTCCTCGTACGTGAGCTTTCGAGGATTATGTGAGGAGCTACACATGTTCATCACCCATTTGTGCAAATCTTGTATTTAATGCTTGTAGTGACGGCGTTGCCTAATCATGACACATGTACGAGCTCATTAAATGCGCCCAACAAAGTACTAACTAAGGTGATGCCTTTCTTATTAAAAAAAGTCTATTAAGAAACAGTAACAAAGTTGTAGATTGGTCAGCCTTCTTCATTAGTCACAACCCATAAACATTGGTCAACAGGGATGAAGCCAGAAAATTGGGGACGTGGGGGTGGACCAAAATGAAAATATTTCTCCATATCTTTGTTTCAGTTTGAACCCGCTACACAGCAATAATCGCATGCTCAAATAGCCCACTAATTTTCATAGTGAAGCCAGCCACTCCTTGTCCAAGTTTCTTCACCTGTTTTATCTGAGCAAGGATTTGACCCTCTCCTAAGACAACTAAGTCAAGTCCAGAAGCTACATCAAATATATGCTTTGCAACATCTTTGTTATGCAAGATAAAACGGTGCTTACAAATCTCTAGAATAGGAAGGCCACTAGTCTGCAAAAATAAAACTTTGTATTACAATAATGATTAGCTCTAGTACTTAATTCAATTCAGTGTTTGTCTAAAGATGCATTTGAGTTGTATTAAAGTTTTAATGTACTATGTATTAACAGTAGTTAAAGCTACCCTACATCACCCAGAGGAAATTTTTGCCAAAACTCCATATAACAAATCATTTCATTATATGCAGGTTCAATGTATTAGTCAGAACATAACTTGAATCTGGGATCCTAAACTATTAAGAGTAGCTCCAAACAGACCACACTTGGAAATTGCAACATAAACTATAAAGAAAAGAAAAAAAAGCAAAAGGGAACAAGTACCTTAGACATCCATTCAGTCACTTCTTTAACCCCTCGATGTTGAGATAGTGCTACAACATATATTTCCATTCTATTGCAAGTACTAAGAACAACCGTTTCTTCTATATGATTTAGAGCAGAGAGTTCACTAATGGCAAGTGGGCACTGGGCTTCTAGAATGGCAAGTTTCTCATGTAATTCAACTGCTGTCGTGTGTATATTAATCCCAATGACAACAATGCTTCTAGAATGGAAATTTTCTCATGTAATTCAACTGCTACCGTGTGTATATTAATCCCAAATGACAACAATGCTGCTCCTTTCTTTGGTATATACTAAAGTCTAAAGATAAAACATGAAATATCACATATCATGATTAGCTCAATAGATCTGTCCAAGAACAAATCAGACCAAAAACAAAAATTAAACTCGAAGTGCACTTTCTTGTTCATTTAATATTGAAGTCTCATGCCTTATCTAAAATACAAAATAATTTAGTTTCTCAACTAAATAGCCTTGTTAAAAAAATGACTCAAAATGAAATTTAAGACCACCATTTTCAAGAAGGGGATGGCGGTGATGGTTGACTACTTACACTCATTCATCTAACAATTAACAAACTCTCAAACTCAAACCCTAATTAACTAACTTTTTGAAATTAGAACGAAA
>CAODLS010170852.1:0-21114 GCA_948243855.1 Flueggea neowawraea | reverse complement strand
TTAATCTTGGGTTTGAAGGATTTGTTGGGTTCTTTGAATGAGTTAAGGTTTGGACGAATTTGTTAATAGACTTGATGATTTTGAGTTGTATTGATGAAAACAATTGTATATTTGTGTTCAGTAGGCTGAATAGAGGTATTGTAGGTGATTGAGAGTGATTTTTATCGGTTGCATTGAGTGATTGGTCGAATTAGGTAATCTAGGTAAGTGACTTACTCGAGTAAGCATTTTGGCTAACTTGAGTAAGATAGGCCCAGCTTTACTTAAGTTATATGTTGGTTAACTCGAGTAATATAGACCCAGATTTACTCGAGTTATCTTTGGCTAACTCGAGTAAACCAGACCACATATAACTCTAGTTAGCTCTCACTTACTCGAGTAAACGGTAGTTTTGAGGGACCACATTGTAACTTTTTGTATTTGGTTATTTCTGATAGTTTGGGACTAATTTGGAGATTTTGACTGCATTAAGGACTAAAACTCGATAATTGGCAGGTATGAGATTAGATTTGCAATTTTTGGAAATGTGGAGTATATTGTAATTTTGAGGAAATAAGTTAGATTTGTAAATTTAATAAATTGGATTATGTTAATTTAATAAATTGGATTATGTGAATGAATATTCACCACTTTGTTTTTGGAAACTTACGTATATATATATGAATATATATGTATATATTTTTTTATGCTGAGTGTATGCTATGTTTTTTGATATTATTATTTTTGAATGGATATTCAAACTCTGTGTTTGATAAACTGATATATATTTGTGTATATATCCTCTCCGTTTGTTTTGATTCTGATTTGAACTTTTTGTTCTATGAACCCTACTTAGGATACGTTTGTCTGTAACTGGTATTTGATTGAATTTTTGAATATCTTTTCGAAATAAAGATTATGTTTCTGAAAAAAAAAAAAATATATATATATATATATATATATATATATATATATATTTGAATTATGGAATTGTTTTGGGAAATCGGTGACTTTGTTTTTGGACTGTGACATATAAGTTATAACTTATATATCTTATTACTTTTGATATACTGGGTCGCACGACCAATTGTTATTGGATTTAAATTATACTATGTATATGTTTTGGAGACAAGACACCTTTGCTACGGGGTTCGTACCCTTTAGTATACCAAGGATTGTTATACCCAGCAACCAGGGTTGGCGGTAGTCATGTGTCCTGATCAGACGCATGATTTGTTATTAGATTAGTGGCAGAGTCCACAATCATTATTGAGGTGGTAGGATGACATAGATCACACCACGATTATTATTGTTACCAGTCATTTATCCGTGGTATATGTTTTTAACTGATATCTACGAGATATGTTTTGAATTTGTAATTATTATTATTATTATTTTTATTTTTATTATTATTATGCCTACGTGGCGAAACTTTGTTTTTGAAATTTCTAGTAAGGCTAGAGAGGTTTTTGAACTCTGAACTGAAGTTTTTGATAAAAGATAAAAAGGGTTTTTGATTTCTGAAATCTTTGGTAGAATTTTAAAAAGGGTTTACTTTGAAATCCTCGATAAGGATAAAATGGTTTCTGGAAAGGTTATGTTTCGTTTTTGGAAAACACATTAGCTTGATAAACTTTGAAACTATTCTGAAAAGATTTTGGTTTAGTTTCTGAAGGTTTTCGTGCATGTTGTTTTCTCTGATTGCGAATGATTTCGAAACGATTTTGAATTGCTATTACGTATGTAGCGTGTATACATATATATACATCATGTTACATACATGCATGTAGTAGTTTTCCAACTATTTTCAAACTAGGCTTTGTGAGAAACATATAAGGCAATCTGAAGTGTTGTCCCTTAATTGGTTTGACCCCTTTTTTAATATCCCATCGGATTTCGATACAGCCCCTTGTAGCTTTCGATTTCGCCCTGAGTTGAGCTCGATCGATTGGAGTGCGAGTGGATGACATATGATGTTGAGTTATGTTACTCGAGTAAACAAATGTGTGTTACTTGAGTGATATGGACCTTGGGTTACTCGAGTAAGCGGTTAAGTCTTACTCGAGTTAGACATGACATATATTACTCGAGTGAACCATTTGGTTACTCGAGTAAGCCTTGTTTCGGGATGAACATGATGAACACTAGAAACGTGTTACTCGAGTAATCATTTGCGTTACTCGAGTGAGTGGTGTGTCACTCAAGTGAGATGGCCTGTCACTCGAGTGATATGTGCACCCAGTGCGTGAAACGGTGTCGTTTCGGGCATATGTCTATATATACCCCCACCCAATTTCTTCGATCTCAGTCCATCTCCCTTTACTCAAAACACTCCTATTCCATTCAGAAGCCATTTCGGTTGGATCTCGTTCCTTCATAGACATCTCTTGAGGTAAAGATTCGTCTCCCTACCTCTTATTCTTTCATTTTCCATCATTTTGCATGAATGTGCAATTTAGGGTTTGAATGAATGCTCCTAGGTTCAAATGTAGGTTGTTTCTGTTAGAATGGGTGTTAAGGGTTGTGATTTTGGGACTTTAGGAGTCCATTAACACATAATGTAGGCTTGGATTCACATAAATCAAACATGTTGGTGAATGGGTTTCAAACTCATTCTTTTTGGGCCGATTTAATGTGCTTCCGAGTTGTGTTGATGATTTTGACTCTAGATTTGAGTTTAGGAGCTTGAGTAGAGTCAATGTGGGTATTAGGTATCGACTTTCATTGGTGAAATCGAGGTTTGGTCGAGTTAGGTATGTTCTGCGTAGGGTCTTACTCGAGTAAACAGATGGCTCACTCGAGTAAGTGATGAACAAGGGTTACTCAAGTAAGCGAATCTGGATTACTCGAGTAAGCCGATGTTAGTGTTACTCGAGTAAGCCCTTTTGGTTACTCGAGTGAGGCTTTGTTCTGACGGACCAAATGTGTAATTTTACACATCTTTGTACCTCTTTGTGTTGGGATCTATTTTGGAAATTCTAACTACCTCGAGGACTAGTTAGCAGTTCCAGAGTACTTTGAGGGCTATTTTGAACTTAGTCGAGTCTCAGGGACTTGATTGTAATTTTACATTGGTCGGAGACCAAACTGTAATTTTACGTGGGTTTTGAATTTTAGGTTGCGAATGATGGTTTATCATTCGGATTAGAGTTTCAGTATCTCTGAGCGTTTGTATCTGCATATCATTCATCTGGTACCACCACAGTAACAACATCATTTTTTTGATATCCATTATGTATGTATCTGTTCCAGCTTCATGTCCCTGCCAGCACGATCAACCACCTACCAGTGGTGTCTGATTGGATCCTTTGCTTCGGATTCCAGGTGAGTGAAATGACAGCTTCAGACACATAGGCTGTGTCTTCCTACTTATATCGTTTTTGATGTGTTGGGATATGACATGAAATCTGACTAATAATTATTTGGCTAATTATTAATCGGACTTATGTGGTTTGTAATAACCAACGTTTTTACTCTGTTCATACATATATTGGTATATATATGTTTTTTGAAAATATGAGATTTGTTCTACTTGACTGTCTGTTATATTATGGTAAATATATATTCTGATCTGGAAGACCTGGTTACGGGGTACGTAACATTTGATATATCAATGCTTTGTCAAGACCTTTGTTGCCTGGGTAAATGGGTGACCATGTATCCGGCCAGATGCATGCTCTATTCTGCTCTGGTGGCGTAGTCCACGATACTATTATGTACACTCTATATATATATGCTCTGCTTTGGTGGCGTAGTCCATAATACTATTATGTACCTTCTATATATATATGTTTTGCTCTGGTGGCGTAGTCCACAATACTATTATGTATCCTCTGTATATATATATACTTTGATACTGTATGAATGCATGATGTCTGCTTTGTATGCGAACGTTTTGTAAAATATTTTTTTAAAGCTATTACATATGTAGTGTGTATATATATTATTGTTGTATATACGTGTGCGGTATATTTTGAAACGGTTTTTTCAAACATGTCTTTGTGAGGCACATATAGGGCAATCTGGAGTGTTATTTCCTCACTGGGCCTTAACCCTATTTTATTTCTGTCTATCTTCTTTGTATGTCTGACAGATATACATTTTGACGCTTAGCATCTGTTCAACACCCTGTCACCAGTGAGACATTCTTTGCTACTAAGTGAGTACCCTCGTTCGGGCTCTACTTTTGTATTTTGTAGTTAGAGTTCCATACCAGATTTCTGTGGGGATACTGGGCTATATTTTTGTATTTTGAATTTTGAATATATTATGACGATTTCATATTTATTTCGATAGTATTATATTCATACTATTTTTTGTAACTCGTATTTTATTAAATAAATATTTTGATAAATGAATGTTCAGGTAGAATATCTGTATCTCCGAGGCTTGTGGGAGATGAGCTGGGCTTCCACATAAAATTCACCTTGTACACCAGTCATCGGCCCGACTCGGTTCGTGACACCCTTTCTTTGCTTTGTCCCTGTTTATTCTCATCATGCAGGTAACTCTTGAAGACTGTGATCTTTCACAGTTGATACTCAGTGAGGTAGTCTGGCATTGTGGTCAGTGTCCTTTTGATCGAGTCCCGTTTGTATGATTTGTTAAAGGCTCCACATCGGGTTTCTGTGGGAATTGTTATTGTTTTCGTTATCGTTTTTGGTTATTTCAAATGTTTTAATTTGAAATATTTTTCGCACTTAATATTGTATATATATTTGTTTTATTAAATGAGGATTCAACCTTTATTTGGTTTTATTATTTTATTAAAAATATGATTTTGGGTAATAGTTCTGTATATTGAGGCTTGTGCGAGATGGGTCGGGCTCCCATAGACGGTTCGTCTCGTATGCCGGTCATATTCCCGGGAATGGGTCGTGACACAACGTCTCCTCAACGCAATGGCTTGGACAAATTCTGAGGGAATTCCTCGATAACGTGTGTTGTTAAACGGTCTACGTGCGTTGTTCAACATTCTTGAATTCCATAATACTTCTGATCCATATCTACATGCCTTACTGAATCTTCAACGTGCCTAGTTGCCATTTTTGCAAATATCAGCGTGCCTTGATGAACTGTAACATGCCTTTTTCTTCATTAACGCACTTTATTGAATCATTAAGGTGCGTTAATATCAAATATCATCAAGTCTGTAACTTGACACTCTTTTCATGGATATTTTACAATCATCATCATCAAAACTAAAGTCAACAGAAATGAGGCGAACGAGATAGTAGGTGACGGGCGGCGGAGATAGGCGAAGTGGCTAGGGTTTTCGGGCTGTTAGGGTTCCTGAGGGATATAAACGTGATTTTGAGATAGGAGAGGAGGAGAGAAGAGATGAAGAGAGAGAAACGAGAGTGAGAGAGAGAGAGAAAAATTGAAAAAAAGAGACAAAAAATTGACTTTTTTTTATTAAATATGGTATTTTTTAACTAAAGAATTAAAAATATGATATATGATAAAGTGAACATTAGAAATGTTGGCATACAAACAATTAGGAAACTTTGTCTTCTTTTTTATCAAAATCTACATTTTAATTTAGGTAACTGGCATGATTAACTCTGATTTGAAACTAAATTGAAAGATTTAGAGCTTACTTGGTTGGTGCTAGTGGAGGGGGAAGTAGCACTTCCCAAGAAGTAGGAAACTAATCTTGCTTAGCTGCAGCAAAATTTTCCAACTTTCGGAAAGTCAAGCCCCTTATTTTTTATTGAACTTAAGAAATTACTTATATAGAGGGTGAAAAATTGGAATTTCTTCGTTGCACAAAGTGTGATTTTTCATAAATACTAATTTCTACAACATCTACATTTACTCTATAATTTATAAATTATATCATATAATTTTTTTTAAAACTAATAATAATTATTTATTTTCTTAGGAATTATAAAAAAAAATTTATCTAATATTTTGTAAAATATAATATGAATTATTTTCACAGAAGTTAAAAAAAATTCATACAAGTTATTTTTTAATTTCTTAGAAAATAAAATGATGTATTTTTTGTTTCATGTATTATGCAACTATTTTTTCTAATTTTTAATTATATATATTATGGTCGAATAATAGTAAGAGCATTATGGACATTTTGTTACTATCTTCCTAGTAGGGGTGCACAAAAAAAATGTTCAAACTGAAAAATCGACTGAACTAAACCGAACCGAAAGCAAAATCGAAGGAAGATGGATGATTATGGATGCATAAATATGAAAACTGACAAGTTTGGTTTGATTGCGGTTTTAGCCATCCAAAGACCGAACCTATCTAAACCTAACCAGAAACCTGACCGAACTTATGTAAACCGACAAAAACCTAACTTTTCAATATTTACGTTTATTTTGGATTTGGTTTTAGTTTGGATTGGAGATTTAATTTAGAATTTAATTTAACTTAGATCTCTTATTTGATTATTTGAAGAATAGTTTTTTGTGTTAAATTTTGAGTGGGATGAAATTCAATATTTTTAGATTTATAAATTCAGGTTTTATGTTTTAATTCGATCAAACCAATCGAACCGAATCGAAAGTCAACCGAACCAAACCAAACCAGACTGAAATACTAACAGTTCAACTATAAAATCGAACCATTCGGTTTGATTAACGATTTACTTATAAAACCAAACCGACCCAACCCGTGTGTACCCCTACTTCCTAGGAAATGTGTTAGTGAACCAAACACAAAAACTCATACTTCCCAAAATTCATATTGCTAACCAAGAATAAAAATGATATATTTATCAGGAAATAACTTTTCAGGAAGATACTGAACAAATTATACTGCTTAATACCTTGATTTTGTGAAGTTAATTGCTTTCCAGATTTTAGAATATCTAATATGTTATTATTGGATTAATTTTATTTGTGGTCATTAAATTTTCGGTAATTTTTTTAAGTATGATCACAAAAATCACTTTTTGTCCAGGGAGTTCACCACGTTTGAGAAATTTGTTCACCCATGGTCATTATGGCTAAATTTTTTAAATATTTCGGCTAGACAAATGACATGGTTTCCACATGGGGAATAATTTTGCCGCATATATAAACACATGGACATTACTCAAAAGGAAAAAAAAATAATTTCTTTTTGTGCATCCAAATTAAATTAAATTGAACCAATTACATTAGGGTTAATTATTATTGCATCCCTAAATTAGGTGTTAAACATTTGTTCTGAGCTGACACTGTGTACAAACAATGATTTAATAGAAGAGTTTTCAAAATTGAGGGATTGAATAAGAGATTACAGTATAATTCTGAGCGAGGTTGCAGGTTCGAATCCCCAGGTGTCGTTGGGGGGGTGATTGTTGAGTCAGCGATCACCCTTAGGGATTCATTGTCGCGTATAGGCGCGGCATCGGTGCTTGACAGCTCAGCCTACCGAGGTGCACATATGCCTTACGAAGCCCCTCAAGCCCACCCACAGCACGATAAACACAGGGCTTTATGATGCCAAGGGTTAAGGAAATAAAGTTGTGCCTTCACCATCAGCTATATCTTTTGATGTAAGCGCTTAATCCTTCAGCATTGATTTACAAAAGGAGAAAGAAAAACGTTTTCTTTTCCCATCAAAAATGTCTGAATTTCACAAAGCAAAAAAAAAAAGTTTTTTCGTGCTAGCACACATAGTCTAACCTATAGATTCGTGTGTGTGTGTGAGTAGAGGGGAGAGGTCTTTTGGCAGTCCCTTGGTCAATTCCATCCGTCACATGCAAAGGAGAAAGGTGTTTGGTGAAACAGCAATTCGGTAACCCTTCAAAGGTACAAAATTCTATTTTTAATCAATTATTTTTACATACATGGATCTTGGCTTGTTAATTTTGTGTGTTAGATTGTGTTTTTTTGATGCATATAACCTTGATTAATCACAAAGGAAACCTAACAAGAGGGGTGAGTTAATGAAAAGAGTCGGGTTGTTGAGTGCTTTAAAGACATTCTGGTCGCTGCCAACGAACGTTATTTTAAGCAAAATGTACGTTGTCGGGTCGAAAATACGTTTCGCGGCTACTGCTTGAACCACAACTTACATTGTCACTTTCACAATGTATGTTGCAGCCATGCATAATGTACGTTGTGCTTTTAGGCAACGTATATTGATCATCCTGTCCAATTCCAGATAACGCACATCTTGCACCAAAATCAACGTACTTCTTGACCCCCACAACTTCCATTCTTGACGTCTCTCACGCCCGAACTCATTCCAAACCACCTTCAAGGTTCTTCAACTCCTAACATCTTAAAAATGCATCCGACAACAAAGATCAAACATCAAATTATCATCTGAATCAAGTTGAAATAAGTGGGATATTACAAGTCTCTTGAACCCTTCTTGAGTTGCCTTTTTCTTCTTTGCATCATAGATTTGAATCTTTAAATATTCTTCGCATAAAGGGCCAACTCCTCATCATCCTTCTCACTTTGTTCATCTTCTTCCTCACTATCTTCCTTGATTGTGGCACTTGCTTTGAGAGCTACACTCTTCTCTTTTGGCTTTGGTCTTCCTCCTATAGTCTTCAATATGATGTCATATTTAATGAGAGATCCGAACAAGGCACCAAAATCCAATTTGTTGAGGTCCTTATATTCCATGATTGTGTCACTTGTGAGTCCTATTCCCTTGGCAATGGCCTGAAGATCTTCTTGAGTTTCCACTATCCTCCATTGGTCTACCAAGAGATGTCAAGCCATTGATAATTTATGTGAACTGATCAAGCATGGAAGTGATCAATTCTCTTTCCTTCATAAAGAATAGCTCGTAGTCATAAAGAAGCATATTAATCTTTTTTTCATTTTCTTATGTAGTACCTTCATGAGTGACTTCAAGCATTTCCCACATATCCTTGGCACTTTTGTAAAACGAAACCCAATTGGTTTCCACCAAGGTGATAGCACACAATATAAGTTGTATGGCCTTAGCATTTATCTGGTCATACTTCCAATCTTCATCATCATAATTGATTTCCTTCTTGTGAATGTCATTCTCATCTCTAGGAACTTTAGGACCTTTGACAATAACCTTCCAAAGTTTTATGTCCTGGCTTTTGATGTAGTTCATCATCTAGTTTTTCCAAAGCGCATAGTTGGCACCACTGAACCTTAGTCGTTTGGTGATCATGTTTCCTTGCTCAAAGGAGTTTGATTGCGAGCTCAAATCCATCCTAGATCTTCACTATTCAGTGGTGAAAACGCAATAAACAATAGACCAAAGCTCTAATACCAATTGAAAGGATAAACACCACACTAGAAGGGGGTTTGAATAGTGTGGTTGATGTGGCTTTGAAAAAATTTTCGAGTTAAGTAACAAAGACAAATGAAAGCAACACAAGGCATACAAATTTTAGAGTGGTTCGGCCAATCTCTTGCCTACATCCACTACCTAAGTATTGCCACTTATGATTTCCACTATCATCAAACTTTGGTTACACCTTCACTTTCAAGCTAAATGAGAACTCTTATAATTCTTGATTCTAGCTGAAGAATACACCAAAACTTAGGATCTGCCATTGATCCCAAACTCACAAACACTATGTTGGATACAAGAGTACAATCACCAAATAGTTTTAGAACAATGGATACAAGTAGAAGGAATAAGAGATAAACACAAGAACACTTGTATCACCAAATGGTTATGTAAATGCTGAAAACAAGGTTGCAATGAGTATGGAAAATGTTGTCACTAATCTTCTTCAAAAATCTGAAGTGTATTTATACTTCCACAAAGATTTCTAGCCGTCACTACCCATCGAAGAGAGAGAGAGAGTCCGACATCATTCTATTATTCTAAACAATGGTGTTACTCATGCATGCCACGTGTCCAATATATTAAATACAGGTAACAACTGATCTTTGCACAAGCTAGATTTAAGAATTCCTTTCTAAATGGAGACTTAAGAGGGAGATGTTTATATGCTTACCATTAGGATTTGAGGAAGAGTATGAACCTAACAAAGTATGCAGGTTGAAGAAGTCCTTGTATGACCTTAGCAATCTCCAATAGCCTAGTTTAATAGGTTTTGGAAAAGTAGTGAAGAGTTATGGCTATACTCAAAGTAAAACTGACGATACTATGTTCTATAGGAGTTCTAAAAGTAGTAAAACTACTTGTCTTATTGTTTATGTTATTGACATAATCCCAACAGGTGATGATGATGAAAAGATTAATTATTTAAAATAAAATATAGCAAAAGAATTTGAAATTAAAAATTCAAACCTTTAAAATATTTCCTTGGTTTAGAATTTGCTAGGCCAAAGGAACGCATATTTGTTAAATCAAAAAAATACATCATGAACCTCTTTTACGTGACGGGACTGCCAGTTTGTAAATTTACTAAAACTCTAGTTGGGACAAATTTGAAGCTTACTAATACTAAACTAGAAGATGTAATTGACGAAGAGTGGTTTTACCGTTTGGTGGGAAGACTAATCTACCTATCTCATAGCCAGCTTGAGACAACTTTAGTTGTGAGTATGATAAGTTAGTTGACATAGGCTATAGAATATTATGGTATTTAAAGGATACTCCTGGACAAGAACTAACGTTTAGAAAGCTAGCTGATCTCCAAATTGAAGACTATATTGATGCAAATTCGGCATGAAATACAAATGATATATGGTCAACATCAGTTACTGCACATTTATTGGAGGAAACCTAGCCACTTAATGAAGCAAAAAAAAATAGAATGTGGTTGCTAGAAGCAGTGCTGAAGCAGAATTCGGATCACTAGCTCATGGGATTTGTGAAGCTGTATTGATAAAGGGAATACTTAAAGAACCGAAGTTTCTAGTGTCATTTCCTATCGAAGCTTATAGTGATAACAAGACAGCAATTTCAGTTTCTCATAATCTAGTTCTACATGATAGAACAAAGCACATCAAAGTTGACATACATTTCATCAAAGAAAAAAAGAGGGTGGGTTGATATGTGTTCCTCATGTGCCAACATCTAAATGAGTTGTCAATACTCTCACTAAAGGACTGTCCAAGAAGCAATGTGATGTTCTAGATGGCAAGCTGGCTATGAAGGTATTTATAAGCCAGCTTATGGGAGATTACTAGAAGATATTCTTCGGAATATCTTGTGTGTAAATACATGATCCCCATAAATTAGCTATGCTTTTCCTAATTAGCGCATATGTGTTGTTTCCTAGATTACACTTCTATAAACACTATATGACCATGTACCTATGAATGAAATCATACGGCAATAACAACCCATATGTCCAGCAGTGTTTTTCTGGAGTGACTTGCATCCTAAAAGCCTAAATACTTATCTCATTCATCAGGGCTCGGGGATGATGTGTGATGCACTTCTCACTCATATGAGAATGAGAGTGAGTATGTCCTCATGCATATGATGAGTATCCGTTGGGCGCATAACTTCTAAACCAGCTTAAAAAATACACATTTCTCACTCTTTTTCAATTATTTTTATGATCCATCACTTAGATTCATTAAAATTCCATATCCACTCACTAAAAGCAACAACGCCACAATTTTTTTACGCTTTCTAGCATTAAATTTGGCATTTGTAGAACCTTAAAGACTTACTACACAACACAAACTAAACTAGAAGCTACAATCCCACATCCCACAACTCTCAAACTTGATTCCACACTCCACTCATTATTCTCACAATCAATGTGCCTTCTCTCTATGGTTACAAGAGCAAAGTTAGTATCTTTGAAGTTCTAACCATAATAACAGTGATCAAATACAGTTTTCTTGTCAAGAATCACTTG
The DNA here is from genome assembly GCA_948243855.1 of Flueggea neowawraea. Classification (NCBI taxonomy): domain Eukaryota; kingdom Viridiplantae; phylum Streptophyta; class Magnoliopsida; order Malpighiales; family Phyllanthaceae; genus Flueggea; species Flueggea neowawraea. Next base: position 9,398 of record CAODLS010170852.1, on the reverse strand, counting down.
CCAATAGATTTCTCTTGATAGAACTTGAAGAGAGGTTAGGCAAATGATTAAAGGACTCCCTTCTTGGATTGAAATGATTAGATGTAGCGGGCTGACAATTTCTAACACGATAATACAATTTGTGAGTACACGATTATGACACGACACGAATGATACAAATTCAATTTTTGCAATGTTTATGTCACGTATAATGATATGTAATATATAAATGGTATAACACGATTACGGTACGTCTAATACGAATTGACTCCCTATAGCAGGTAATATGGTTAGGGACATTTCTCTGCAGCAAAAATGGTTTCTTATGACCTGTGAAATATTGAGGCTTTTGTGTGTCTCTGTGTTTACATGTGTGTTTGGGCAAGAGAAGAAATAATGATGTCCCACTCTCCTTCCCTACAGAAAATGCAAATTCTATGTTGCAAAAACGCTAAACAAATTCCAACTCAGTCCAAATCTATTTCTACAAGCCTACACAGCTTTGCTTGGGAAGAGATTTGTCCAATCAAGAAAAACGAAACCCTGACATTTTTCTTCTTTCAATGCTTTATGTATTACTTACTCTTCAATGTGGCATGATTAATGTGATCTTCTTCTTGGAATGAGTTGAAATTTCTCATGAGTATGTTTCTTTTATTCTCTCCTAACTAGAATGAAATCGAAACGTCTATGAACTTTAAGACAATGTAATTATCCTTAGGTTTGATTTACTTTATGAGTATGTTATAGCTTGTGTTAAATATAGTTGGATTTAAATATTGCGCAGTCTGAAAATAATCTACAATACATAATATACACTTGAAGAGGCTTGCGCCCACTTGGATTCCTCCTCCTTACTATGTTCACGCTTTTAGTTCGATGTGTGCAATTTAACTTACGAGGCTCATATTAAGATTAATTGAAATGTTTTGACATAGTATTGGGTGTCGATTGGTGAAATAAAAGTTCAGTGAGTTAATAGGATACAAAATAAAAGTTTAGGAGCTAAACTTAATTGAGAAAATTTTCTATTTTAAAAAAGAATTAGAAAATAGAGATGGAAAAATGAAAATTTGTTAAAAAGAACAATTTCTATGCAAAACAAGATTTTACATTTAATTTCTATTCAAAATACACTTTAAAGAAATACACATTTCTCTCTTTTTTTCTGTAGATTACTTATTTTTAGTTTTCACAAATGAGCATAATTTTTAAATATTTTTAATTTTCAAAAAATAAAAACAAAACTGAAAATAAGAAATAGAAAACAAAAAATTATTTTTTAAACTAAACATAACTTTAAATTCTTAGTTATTTTTACCAAAGCAAAAGAGTAATAACCATATTTATTTGTAATGACAGATTATCTAAACATCTTAAATTTACATATATCTTTTTTGTATTTTATATATTTAAAAAAATATTTAATCTCAAGACAAAATAAAACTGAAATCCATTAATTGACTGTTACAGAATCTCATGAGGATTAAATAGCGATTTGTAAAACATGAAAGAATATTTTTATTGAAATTAAAGCAAGAGTGGAAATGTTGTGACAAGGAGTATGGATTATCTTGTGGTGGCTTCTGGAATCAGGAGGAGATGGGAACTTTCTTCGACATTTTAAAATTATATTCTCCAGCTTGGATTTGACCCATAATGTGTATCTAGATGCTTCTTTTTTCAACTCCAATTCACATGGAATGTCCACAAAAAACAACACTAGTCTTTGGCTACTGGATAGCAATTCACTGCCTTTTTAACAAATAAAAAAGACTAATTATAAGAATTTTAAACAAATAGCGCCTAATTTGTTTTGTCAAAAAAATAGTAATTATTTTATATTCTAAACAAAATTATATCTATTTAAAATATTATACCACTGTCATGCTATTTAAAAATATTTCAAAACTTCATTTATATCTAAGTTATTTATCAAATCAACCAAGGGTGATAATTCGTGTTAGTCGTATCGTAATCATATCATGTCATTTACATATCACATATCATTATATATGACATAAACATTACAAAAAATAAATTTGTATCATTCATGCCATGTCATAATCATATACTCACAAATCTAGTTATCGTGTCAAAAATTATCAGTCTTACAATAAAAAAAAGTGATTTGATTTTTAATTTAAAGTTGCATTTCACTAACACTTTATGCACTAAAAAAGAATTAATAGGTCATATTTATTTTGTATTAATTTGAACTCGAGTAAAAGAAAAATAATAGTGTAACATTCATTTTAACGAAATTCATAATCCATATTGAACATTCTAATTAAGAACCTATGTGACATCAACAACATTTTCAATATGTATAAAATATGATTAATATACTTTTTTTCTTTTTGAAAACTGTCACTCTTTCTATATTTTATGATCCAAAAACCCATTATCTGTTATATATTAGTATTTGCCATATGCTACACTTGTACACGAGTTGCACATTAATTTTCCAATGTCCAAACTGACACGGGTGGTGAAAAATAGAATATATAAGGGCCGAATGGTATCGTGTACCAATGTAAAATTACAAAGATACTCATTTTTCAAACACAAAATTTGGTACTAAAAGAAAAACTTTATGCTAGAATTAGAATATCTATCTATTTGACAAAATGTACTTGTTCATCTCCTCACTTAGCTCGTCCAGTTGGGAGGAAGGCGCTCAGAGTTCACAGGAGGCATTGTGCGAACATTTATGTCAATAGGAAGCAATCTGTATTGAATATCATGCTCCTTAAAAATTTTTACCATTTCTTCAACCAAAAGAGATCTCCTCGTCCATCTCTCTCCCATGTCTTGGTGGTTCATTTTGTGCGTCAGCCATACCGCAATTCGTACCCTGTTCAGATCTTCCGCATCCTTGAAGATGATCATTGGTGCCGGATACCAGTGATCCTTTTTGTTCTCAATGTAACTGCAGTAGTAAATGCAACAAAATCACGATTAGACTCGTACCTTTATAAACTTAATCATTGATCAATCTTAAACCATGCAGAGATATGCTTTAATCAATCAGATTCCAATCAAACAAGATCAAACAATAGAAATTCTGCTCGCAGACAAATATATCTCACACTTTCATCGTAATTCCTGAAGAGTTCAGAATCCGCAAAAGGAGAGATCGAGTTTGAATATATTGCAATATGGCGCTTGGTCAAAATGAGAGTAGTTTCTAGCCTAAATGATGTTTAAAATTGTAGAGAAAAGGCAGTTAAAAAAAATTATGTACTTACCTAGTAATTCTTTGTTTTATTACTGCTATCTTTTCAGCTGGAGTGGCTACGTGGATCAGGAACTCAACAGCATCTCCCATGTCAGGGCTACGGTAGTAGTTGCTAATAGCTTTTGTAGCAAGAACGCTGTTTGCAATTATGATCTTTTGATTGTCATATCTCAGGAAAATGGTAGTTAAAATGTTCATCTCCTCTACCACCATCTGGAAGTTGTCAAAAGAATGTTAGGCACATAAGATCAACAAGCAAAATTTTCGACAAAAATAAATAAAAGCATAGCACAGGCATTTAAATACCTGAACTCCATCAATCTCACACCGATCACCAACATCAAATGGGTGGATGACAAACAAGAAGATAATAGCTTCAAATACGGTTTTGCAGGTGTTCCCAAATATGAATGCCACAAGCAGGACTTGGGAACTCAAAAAGACAAGAAATTTGCTAGTGGCAATTCCAAGTATAAGAAGCCAGATGATAACTATAAGGATTCCAACCAAAACATTCACCATTCGATGCAATTGGTTCACAGCTGTTTTTGTGTCATTTAGTGTCAAAGCAAGTGCCCTCCTTTCTCTAAAAGCATTAACCTGGAAAATACCAGCAGGATGAATATCAATTACATATCTGAAGGATTATAACCATACCTACATTCTATAGGTTGAGACTTTGCAAGAAGAGATCACAACCTCATGAAATCATGTCATTGGAAAATAATGTAACAAAGTATTAACAAAAAGGCTAACAAACTGTATATAATTTTTCTTGTGTATAGGATTGTGGTGGCAGGGGGAGAGCAATGCAAGAAAACTTGTGTTTCTGAATCAGAAATTCATGAATTTCAACATAAAATGATCATAGAACCAATAAACTTTCAGATGAGATCAGAGAAGTCAAATATTCAAAACAAATAGAGATGTCTTAAATTCAAATTAAATTCCACCATGACATACAAAATGTTGAATGACTTTTTATATCAAGTGAGAACACAAGCCAGCACTGATATTGATTTTGGCAGGCGTTAAGTGATTTTTTTTTTCATTTGGAAAAAAAAAGTGGATGTAATGTTTAGCCAAACCAATGGCACCCTATAATGTAAAAGAGTAGAATACCGACAAATTTTAAGCCCAACCTGGCAACAAGGCCTGTATGCTATTTATGCTTGAAATTTATGACAGAATCCTTAATACAATTGCAAACTTGCACGTAAGCATATTATGAAGGCAAAAACAAAATGAAATGCATGTGACTTGGTTCATACCACCCAATTTTTCAAACATTTTTTGCTAACTTTCTTGCTCTCAGATGCTCCTTCAAAGAGGCTCATGGCCTTGTTGGCCTCGTCTTCTTGCATGAAACGCATGATGTCCTCGAGGTAGATATACCTATAAGGGAAGGATTAAGGAATAATGATTGTGTGAGCATCAAACATGACAGTCATAACTAAATAAACATGTCTTATCATTGAGTCAATTATTCCCAGTACACACCCTGCAATATATAATGGCAAATAGTTGGCAACGTTGATTATTCAATGCCATCATAAATAATACATATAAGACAAATAATGGTCACTTAATAGTCCATACTACATGATTTCAAGATAAAGCAAAAGAATAGATGAAAATAAGTCTCTTGCATAACTAGTTGAGTTTACAGTACAACTAATAATTCACAGTAAAAAAAGAATAAGCAACACAAGGAAATAACCCTACCATCAAAGTCAGATTCAGCTCACATCATAGACAACATATTAACCAAAGGCAAAGGTGGTAATAAGATGAAGACAAGTAGGCAACATAAGAAAACAGGTAACATAATTCAACACAAGATGCTGAACTACCAATATAAATCGGGACAGGGCAAAACTGACAAGTAACGAAAAACCAACAACAAATGGAGATTAAGATGTACCTAGACCCTGGCTTTGCCACATTCTGGAATATTTTTCTTGCTGCGGCTTTAGCTTCATATTCACTTATTATCTTTGTAGCGTTCTCGTCATCATCATGAGTAGAATCTTGTATCTGCTCATCCAAAGTGGACAGAGCGCCATATCTAATAATGTTCATCAGCCTTTTCATATTCCAAGCAGAAACATTCTTAGGATTCAATTTGTGCAAATGATCAATTGTTATTCCATCATCTCCCTGATTGGATTTGTTTGAAAACGCACGAGAAAACTTGGGAGTATTAATTTTAGGGCTTCTTTGCATCCTACCACTCCCTATTACCCTTGCACTCTGCGGAGATGTGCCAGCAGTTGGCTTAAGCCCTGGGGGCACAGTAGCACCCGCTTTCTCTAATTTCAGTACCTCAGCCGCAATTCTTTCTTCCTCTTCCTCGTTTTTCTTTATTTCAATCAATGGAGGACCAGAAAGTGTTTCAATCACATATTGATTGAACAATGACTCTTGAATCCGATCAAAGTAAGTACTCACATGAAAGGACGATGCAAGAACCTTAACTACCAGTGTTTTCACTAGCCATAACAATGTGCCCACAACAAAACAAACCAAAATCTTAGTGACAAACCGAAGCGTCTTACTCTTAGTTTCCCTTTCCACTTTTTTGTCAAACAAGAAATGCCACGCAATCAAAACAAGCCCCAGCCACAAACAATTCTGCACAGCTTTCTTAACCCCGTAAACAAAGTACAAAACCCGTTTTCGCAGCAAAAAGTTCCTTTCAATAAAGAACACAATGATCTTGATAACCCAACCCGATACCAATCTTCCACAAATCAACACCAATACAAAGACTAACCATTTCCAAAGCCTAAGTTTCCAGAGAGTCTTATTTCTCAAAAATGTAATTGCAAGACTACACACTAAAGCCGCAATTATCAAAATCAAACTCACCCATTCAATCAGATCCCATATATCAAGCTTATCCTTCTTTAACTCTTCAGGCAAGTCCTCCTCCAACAATGAATCATCCTCTTCATCATCAGCAACACTCCCCTTCCCCATAAAACCAGACTTTAACTGCCCGGATCTCGCTACCCTGCCCGACTTCTCCGGATACTTTGTAGGCGGGTCCATCAATCGAGACTTCGTCCTCTCCTTCAACAAGCTCGACTTCTTCTTGAACGACGAACTGTTTGATAACAACACGTCGTTTCTCGAACTACACTTTACAATCTCAACTTCTCCACCACCATCAGCATTATTCTTACTCGGCGAATATTTGAACTGCTGTAGATGCCTCCTCCGAACCGAATCGGCAGACCCGGGCTGGTTCGGGTCGAATGAAACGCGATTGTTCATTGTAGTCGGCGACTCGGAGACTGGAGCCAAGCTCTTGTTGAGAGTAACTTCACTCTCGAACATCTCTAAATCCATATCCAAGCAAACCTCACCAGAGGCCTTCTGTTTATGCAAAAACTGACCAATCAACTTCGACGGCGGGTCATCCATGGCCGACGAAGACGGAGCCGTCGAACTATCACCGCCGCTACTACTACTACTAGTAGTCTGCTTGTTATTGTTGGAGGAACTCTTACTACAATGACCAAAATCGAACCTGTAACTCTCGCTCCCGTTGTTAGCGTCGTTTTGTAACAACTTCTCTTTTCCTTTCTCCAAATCGCCCAAGAAATCGTAGCTCGACTCCCTCCATATCTTGTTACTACTGGAGGTGGTGGAAGCATCTGGACCGTCCATTCTCATCGCCACCTTATTTCGATCATTCGGATTAAGGGCCATGATTCAACAACTCTGCAATGAGTTCTCTCTCCAGTACTCTTTGTTCTTTTTCCTACTTTTTGTCCAAAAGGTCAAAAAATATAAAGCGTCTAGCAATGCGTGCCTGTTTGGGGAGTGGGAAACTGAGAGAAAATCTGGGTTGGGTTTGGTTTTGCGGGAAAGCGAAGGAAGGGACGCGTGTAATGGAAACGGAAGCAAAGTATATATAGTTTAGTAGAAGACAGCAACAACTCCAGTTGAAATTTGCAGAGGAAGGGGAGTGATTGGTGAAGGAGAAGAACAGGTGGCAGAAAGCTAATTTAAAAGAGTGAAAGGGAAAGGGAAGAGTGGAGATTGAAAATACAGCTAGTGTAGTGTAGTGGTGTATAGTATTTTAATACGGACCATGGGTGGAAGTTTAGAACCCTAGTTTTTTTGTTAATAACGGAATTGTCCAATTGTGCATATATTTTTTCCTGATTATTAATGTTTATTTGCCTTAATTTATGGATAAAAATGTAAAATTAAGATATGTTTCTTCCTGAGTAAGAGTGGTCCGTGGCGATCCTATTTAATTTGCAAGGTGTTTCTTGTACTAAACAGTTTGTTCTCGTTTTATACTCATTTTTTTCGTTTGGTCAAATTTCTTAGTGTGTGTTCAATGCGTGGTCAAAACTAGAAGCAAGATTGTTGTTGCTTCAATCAAACAACAATAAAATTATTGAGGAGCGAGAAACATCTTCAAGCCTTGATGTTTCGAAGATGTTTCTGCAACACTTAGGTAATCTGCAAAACAAAGAAAGTCAGAGGCCAAGGATTTAACCCCCACGATCACTCCAATACTCCAGTCAAAACTTTTGTAGAGTAACAATACTCTTTTACAAGTGAATAGAATGTACCTTCAAAGTGAGGTGTGAGGTATCATTTATAGAGTGAGGGTGTAGAATTTGATGAGGTGATGGAGGATTTGTCTTTGAAATTCAAACATAATATTATTCAGATCTTTTTTCAAGCATTTGTTTCGTTGAGGACCACATAGTTAGAAGACGGACAATTATTTTATAGTGTGAACCCCAACGTGTAGCATCTGGCCTAGCTAAGCTAGTTTCTTAATTTAATCCTCTTCCGGTAGAAATTTCACCAAGTTCTAAATGCTCCATCATATTTTCAAGTTGTTTTTTAGAGAGCATCTTTTCTTTTTCAACAAGCCCCACCCATACTTGTAATCATAGAAACATATTTGAAAAAATTACTTACAAATTGGTTCCATTCTGCAACAGCCACAACTAATTGGAGTTGGTGAGAAAAACAATGAATGTACCTTGCGCATAGATTTTCATTCAAAATAAGAGGCTTTAATCCATTAAGCTCACCTCGCATATTAGAAGCCTCATCATATCCTTGACCTTTAATTTTTGAGATTAATAATCCATGTTTAGCAAAAAAACTTATCAATGCCACTTTTCAAAGATAATGTTATGAATAACTCCAAGAATCCGCTTCACCACTTCTCCATGGTTGTTTATATATCTTAAAACAATCGTCATTTGCTCTTTTACTAAACTATCTTGAGCCTCATCAATCAATAAAGAAAAGAACTTGTCTCCAATACCATTAATAATGGTTTTCGTTGTCTTTGATGCACAAGTACTAATAATTTTCTTTTAAATTTTGGGAGAAGTAAGTTGATGATTTTTCAGTGCATTCTCTTTAACTACTTTTCCAACGTCAGGGTTACACAAACTACACCAATAAAGAATTTCAAAAAAATTATCTCTATGTAGCGAGTTTGTCAACTTGTCATTCATGCGAAAGCCAACCCTTGTCGAAGAAACAATCGAACATTATCCACATTTGCTGTCAAATGAGAGCAATAAGCAGCATCGATTACTTGCTTTCTAGAAGACATATTTTGTAATATTCCGCCCATTTTTGTTATGATTCCTGTAGCTTTCTAACTAAGTACGATTGATCTTGAAGATAATCGGATGTATTTCTTTGAGGATTAGGTGTTATCGAACCTCGAGAGAGGTCTTATGCACGTTGGGAAGCGTGGAATGTCGAATATGCAATTGGAGAGTGAACAATGTGCGTTAGACTTAAGCATAAAGTACGTTGTCGAGTGAGGAACACTTACGTTATCTGAAAAAGTAGTATAACGTATGTTGGCTAGGCACAACATACGTTATCTGGGATGCGAGGATGATCAACGTGAATTGGCATGGAACGACGTACGTTGAGTTGTGTTTCTTCGAAATCTGTAGCTACTAGAATACATCACAATGTACGTTGTGATGTACAACGTACGTTGTGAATGACCATAACGTACGTTGAGTTCAAGTTTAACGTACGGTACGTTTTGATCTGCAGTTCTTAAAACGACCGAAACCCGACTGAGTTCGCCATTTTCTCTCCATTTCACACTCAAATCTCTCTCAACTCGTCTGAAGTTTTTCTACATTTCTCTTCTAACGTTCCTAAT
>CAODLS010170823.1:0-11976 GCA_948243855.1 Flueggea neowawraea | reverse complement strand
GGATGCCATTGTTTGTTACAAGTTAATCTCTTGTTTGAGCAAAGCTGGAAGGATGAATGACGCCATTTATGTCTTGTCCAAGTTGAAAGCGTCTGGGCTTTGTCCAGACATATTGTGCTACAACATTTTAATTGGTGGTTTATGCAGGTTGGGGGAGTTGGATAAAGCTTATTATTTATTCAAGGAATTAGAGGAAGTTGGGGTAAATCCTGATGTTGTCACATATAACGCATTAATTTCTTATTTGAGCAAAGCCGGCAATTTTGGAATTGCCCATAAATTGGTACAGAAGATGACTGAAGCCCGTCTAGCTCCTACGGTTGTTACTTATGGAGCTCTAATACATGCTTATTGCTTAATTGGCAATGTCAATGACGCGATGAGAATTTTTAAAGACATGACTTCTGGATTGAAGGTTCTGCCCCACGTAGGGATTTGTAATATCTTGATAAACTCCTTGTGCAAGAACAACGATGTAGAACTTGTGCTTTTGTTAATGGATGACATGAGAGTGAAGGGGGTGAAGCCTAATACAAACACATATAATTTTCTATTCAAAGGCCTTCGAGAGAAGAAATTGTTGAAGAATGCCTTGGCATTGATGGATAGAATGTCTGAGCAAGATTGTAGTCCTGATTCTACAACGATGGAAATACTCACAGAATGGCTTTCCTCAGTGGGTGAAGCAAAGAAGTTGACTGGTTTTGTTGAACGGCATGGGGTTTCGGTTTCCAATGCATAGACAGGCTTTCTTCAAAAGCTTTTTTATGTTGTTTAAAGAGAAGTAACTTGTTAAATCTCCTGTGATCTACACTTCCATCAGACAGAAGGAAAACAAGAAGAAGGTCGCCAAAGAAATGGATGAGGCTAAGGTCCAATTAGTCCATGCTTATTTTGCTGCTGTTGTCATTACTTTATATGTACAGATTCTTCTTATCTCTTTACAGATTCTAAAAGGAACGTCAAATGTTTGCAGAAAATTCACCCTAATTCCTCCTGGTAAGGAAGATGGTGGACCTATAAGAAAATGGTGGAAGAATTTTATCAGCTCAAAAGTTGTTCAACAAATCAGCCAACTCTTCTGCAGAATCTAGTTGCGACATGGATGATATTGTGAAGTGCCAAACTTGGTCTTCTTTGTAATAACAAATATATAACAAAGCTACCAATAAACTTGTATTGGAGCTAATTTGTAGCTTGGTCCTGAATCAAATTCCAATGATAAGTCGCGGGTGCGATTCGGATAGAGCAAATAAAATATAGTAAAGCTCACTGTGATGAGGAATAAATGTATAGCAAATTTTTTGTCGATGGTATCAATTTCATTACGGTCTCCTTTCTCCAAAAGAAGTGATAATCAATTAAGCGACTTCAAGAGACCACTTCGGTTTAAATTTGGATGATTTATGTGTCAAAATAGACTTCCACTTAAAAGTGTAAAGGAGTTGGGCTGCCGAATTGTTTATTGTGCATTTAAATTCGTCAATAAAGTTCGAATGCGATTTAAAATATTTCGCGTAGACTTATATATATAGTTTCTCGGTATCAGAGTTAAGAGAAGGGAGTAGATTTAGATTATATATTTGTTAAATTGTGTTGAGGAGTTAAATTCTTCTGAGTTCTTTAGAGTGAAGATTTGTGTGGATTTAGTAGTAAGTCCTTGTAAGGCTGTAAAACTAAGTATCTATTTTCACTTTCATAGGAAGAACTTAATTTGAAAATCGGTTTAATGGATATATTTTGTAAATCCACATCTTTTTCAAACTCTTCTACCACGTCTTCTAGTTCTAAGAAAATTAGTAATAGTGAAGAGTATGTTATAGAAGATTTCTAAAAATCTATCGATGATTGGCATATATCAAAGATTTGGGTTAATTTTATTCACAGTCACTCTGAATTTATGTTTATTGCAACACAGTCACTAAACTCACTTTTGTTTCAGGAAGGTCATCGAACATTGATTTTCGTTCCCGGACGGTCACTACGGCTGAATTTTACGAATAACCGGCCCTGAATGATGACTAGGCATGCCACGTCACTTAAAAATGGCACATGGATGTTGACATGGAAACCCAACCATAAACCAAACCAAAAATCGATCCAAAAAACCAACCCAATAATCAAATCAACCAAAAACCTGATCAAACCCGAACCCGACCTGAAAATAAAAAGGGCGAAATCCATGGCGGTCCCTGAGGTTTAGTGTATCATTCATCTCGGTCCCTATTAGTTCTAAAATAGTCACTTCGGTCTGTTACTCTTAACTCCATAAGTTTTACATAACAGAAAAGACAAAAAAAAAAATTTACTCTCGAATTTAATATATATTTTCTCACTTTCAAAACGAACCGAACCAAACCAAACCTAACTCACCTCAACACCTTAAACCCAATCTTTCTCTCTAAAAAACCAAACAAACCCAACCCACCTTACTTTTAAAGAACAAACAAACCCACCACCATGAACCTGAACCCACCACCCAACTAAACCCACCCATTCCTTCTTATTTCTTTCCTCTCTCATGAACCCAAAACAGATCACCACCAAAACCAAAACCAAAAACTTAACCCACCCCTAAACACCCAACCCGAACCCACCAATTCCTTCTTCATCTCCCATCTTCCTCTCTCTTTCTTTCACTCATATTTGTATCTCTCATCCCTCTCTTTCTCTTTCTCCATCGTTACTCTCTCTCCACCACGACTGGGTCGTCGTGAATCGCGAACTAGATCACTTCTCGCAGCTGTAAATCACGAGCCAGATCACGTCTTGTCGTCGTGAATCTTGTTCTCCTCCACACTCTCCTCCGATCTGGGTTTTAAATCCCTAACTCCTTCTCCGTCGACAACATTCGTCGTCGTCATCTCACTGTCTTGCCTTCATCTTCTCTGCTCGCTCTCTATTTCTATCTCTTTCAAACTCATGTCTTTGTTCTCTCTCTCTCTCTAATAAGAGAGGGGGTTTGGTATTTTTTGTGTGTTTGAGTTTCTGGGTTTGGAATATGAGAAAGAGAGATGTGTTTAAGTGTGTGCTTCAATTTTGTTTGTTTTAGGGTTTGTTGTTGTTGTTGTTGTTGTTTGAATTGGTTGGGTTTTGTCGTCGTTGAAGAAATTGGAGAATTGGTTTTATTGATAGTTGTTTTAAGGCTTGTAAGAGGAATTGGTGGTTGATTTTGATGATGGTGGTGATGAGAAGAGAGATGGCGGTTATGGTGGTGGCTGTCGGTGTGGTTGGGTTCAACGATGGGAGAGAGATGGAGTTGATGAGAGAGAGAAAGAGAGGAAGAGTTGTGAGAGAGACCATGGTTTTGGCTTATTAGAGAGAGAGCGAGAGAGAGAATTCATATGAGAGAGAAAAACAGAGAGTAATAGAAGGGTATTTGTGTCATTAAATACTTGAAAGAAGTAGGTCTGATGTGTCACGTCAGATTATCAAGCGTGGTTGGTTATATTTGACTAACGGTAACAGATGAAGGGACCAGAGTGGCTACTTTAGAACTAATAGGGACCGTGATGAACAATACATTAAACCTCAGGGACCGCTACGAATTTTGCCCAAATAAAAATCCTCCTCTTTTGTCCTGTCTTCGTCACCTTCCTCCCCCCCTCTCTCTCTCTAATTTTTGCAGCCTTTAACAATCCTATTAACAACATTCTCTCATCCCCTTGCTCATCTCCTCCATTTTCTACCTCACAAAAAATGAATGGGGGAATTACTCTCCCTTTCGATTCACTTTCCCTATCTCCACCAAACACTTTATTGTGCTCTCTCTCTCTCACCACCGCCACCACCATCTCTTCTCACTCTCTCTCCACCTCGTTCTCTTTCTATCACTAGTCCTATTTCTTCCTCGGAAATCAACGCAAAAAACCCAGAACATCCTTATCATTGTCCACCACAAACAACAATCCTTTGTTCTTGAAACCAAACTTGAGCCACGCCTTGGATAATAGGATTTGAAGCCAAGATCTGGGACGAAGTAGGAGCTACGCCGACAAAGACCGAGGAAAATGACACAGATGTGGGCTTGGTGTAGTTGACGGTGACAACGGATGAAGGTGAGAATGGGTTTTGCACAATGAGACTCAGTCTTATTCTTTTTTTTTTTTTTCTGGGCATTGATTTCTTCCTGCAAAGCATTTTTCCAGAAAGAATGATTGAAGGCTGAAACAAATGATTCAGATTCATGAGAAGATTGAATTGATTTGAAACAAAGAAGAGGAGGAAATGGTTCTGATTAGGTTTATGTTAAGTTTTGTTGGAAGCCTGAGTTAGCTTAAAATTTGGATTTGATAGAGTGGTGGCGGCGACGATGCTGGAGTATGAAGAGGTGTCAGAGCGATTAAGGTTTTACAGGATTTGTTTATGGGTTTCGATTAATTGTCTTCATAGAGGATTGGTTTGTTTATGGATTTTTGTTATTCTTCATTAATTTTTGTTGGATTGAGATTCTTGTTATCTTTGATTAGAATTGTATTTTCAAGTTTGTAATTTTGATGTTTGTAAAATGATGTAAGAACTAAAAAGAAATATGATTTTTTAGGTTTCCAGATTGGTCTTTGAAATAGAGATGGGGTTTCAAGTTAGATTTGCATTCTTGTTTGATTGTTGTTTCTTTTTTGAGAACTGAAGTGAAAAAACATATGCGGTTGTGGTGATTAAGATTGAGATTGGGAAAGAAAGAGGTTTTCAATTTTAGTTGCTAGTGTTTAATTTGTTGATGGGGTTTCGGTCAGTTCGGTTATCGAGTTGGTTTTTTGGGTTGGTTTTTGGTTTGGTTTCTAGTTGGGTTTCCACGTCAACATCCACATGACATTTTTAAGTGACGTGGCATTTCTAGTCATCATTTTGGGCCGACGATTTGTAAAATCCGGCCATAGTGACTTTCTGAGAATGAAAATCAATATTTGATAACATTCCTGAAACAAAAGTGAGTTTAGTGACCGTGCTACAATAAACATAAATTAAGAGTGACTGTGAATAAAATTAACCCCCAAAGATTCATGGAGATCAAATCTATAAAACGTCCAAATACAATCTTTTCAAAACAAATTTCTCTATTAAAATAGAAGAACAAAATATCTAAATATCCCTACCTTTTGAAACTATTTCTTTACTTTCAAAAGAATCTGTTCAAAAACAAAAATAAAAGAACTTCATATATTTTGTTGGGGTGCAAACATACCCACACAAGAAAATAAATAATAGAGAAAAAGAGAAAAGAACACAAGAAATTTTTAACTTGGTTCGGTCCTTTAATAGTCCTATGTCCACAAACTCCACTAAAATAATATTACAAATTTTGAACAGATAAAATTTTTAAAGCCCTTTCACTCTGACAAACTCAAGCCCAAGTTATACCTCTAATTAACTAGATTAGAATTTTGTGATATAGAACACCTAAGACCCAAAGCTATTTATAGGGGATATACCTCTCTTCTATTCTACTTCTAAGTAATATGGGACAAGGACTTTTTCCAAACTCACTCCTAACCAATATGGGATTTGGAGAGTTTTTCTAACAAATCCTCCTTCTATCCAAATTAGTACATATCTCAACAGTTTCAAAAAATTGAACTCTCTTCGCAGTCTTCGTCTTTTTTGTTTTACTACTTACATTGTTAAGGGAACACCCATTCAAATAATAAATATTTTTCCTTTTCTTTCCTTCCTTGCAATATCAAACTGTCACCCCTAAACATTTTTCATTGCCAATATATTTTTACTCACGAGATACTAATTCACCCAAAGAAATTATATTGGCTCTAATACTAGGCACAAACTTCACATCTGTTAGTGTTTTGACAACACCATTATGGAGCTTCAGGCGAACTCTTTCAATGCCTTCAATCTTAAACTTTGAATTGCTCCCGCTATGGATGTAGCCAAAATCTTTTTCTTTCTGCAAAGTGGCAAAAGAAACTCGATCTCTACAAATATACATGTCAACAGTAGAATCTAACACCCAACTAGAATGATCTTTAACAAGATCGTCAACAACAGTCAACAAAACCACACTATAATCTTAAACCACATTAATTGAGGAATCACCAACTTTCTACTTATCTTTCATCTACAAACATCATACTTTGTAGACTCTTCGAGTCCTGTTTAAAATGTGGGCGGCGAGATTGTATGTGACCAATTTCTCCACAATAAAAGCACTCAATAATACTCATATCTCTCGGTCGATATCTCAATTTTCCACCATGGTCACCCTTCCTGCAATTCCTCTCTTTTCGCTTTTCTGTAGCTATGAGTAATTGAGGACCACCATTATCTTCTCTCATCATCCTCTCATTCTCCTTTAAGACCGTTATCACATCAATTAACTGCAAAGTGTTTTTTTCTACCAACATTGTTTGCACCAATGACTTGAAAGATTTAGGCAATGATGCTAACAGAAGGAATGACTTCCAGCTCAATTTTCTCACCCAAATTTAATAGCTGATAAACTAACTGATTGAAATTATTAATGTGATTATAAATATTACCTTCCTTCATCCATTCTCAGAGTATACAAATCTATCTTTAGATACAATCAGTTTGTCAACGACTTCGATAAACAGGTGCTCTCTAACTTCTTCCACAAAGTTTTAGGAGATGTCTCCTTTTACACAGTAATTTTGATTCGGGGAGCAAGTGCTAACCTAATAGTGCTGACAACTTTCCTCTGAATCATACTCTAATATCCATTTTTCATACTGTTAGGCTTCTCATCCTCTAATGTGATGTCAAGACCTTACTGCATCAAATAGTCCTGAATCATGCTTTACCATAGCGTGAAATTGCTTTTTTTCATCAAACAACGAAACCTCATACTTCAATGTCGTAGTCGATATCTTCTCTACAACTCTTCTACTCTTCCTCTATTCTCCTTCTTAGAACAAGCCTTCCACTCTGATATCATTTGTTGAGGCCTAAACATACAATGTATCTACACAAGAAAATAAATAATAGAGAAAAAAAAGAACAAAAGAAAATTTTAACGTGGTTCAGTCCCTCAATAGACCTATGTCCACGAACTCCACTAAAATAATATTATAATTTTTAAATGGACAAAATTGTTAAAATCCTCTCACTTTCACAAACCTAAGTCCAAGTTACATTTCTAGTTAACTAGCTGAGGATTTTGTGATACAAAACATCTAAGACCCAAAGCATATTTATAGGAGAGAGACCCCTCTTCTATTCTATTTCTAAGCAATGTGGGACAAGAATTTTTCCTAGACCCTCTCCTCACCAAGGTAGGATTTGGAGAGTTTTCCCAACATATTTACATATTGATCTTGTTCAAGTTGGTTTTAAACCCATTACTAAGGAAGGATTAAACTTTTTATACTTGTATTAAGACATACAAGATTCATAGATTTTGAAGATTCTTTTCTTAGTTTTGTATAATCTAGTTTATGTAGTGGTCCAATTTCTTTTGATTGTTACCCAAACTTATTGTCTCTTTAAATGATCCAAACATCTTGAAAACTTTAGTTTAAAACTCATAATTACAAGATGCTTGAAGGATCTATTAAAGTTGCTTTAATTTATAGAGTCTATTACAAAGTCAAGGAATCTGCTTTTAGTTCTAAACATCTGAACCACAGAAAAAAAGGTGAAACCCTTTTACTCTAAACAAATCTATCAAAATCCAATGTTGTGATACCATGTCTTATTAGATGGAATGGCATCTCCCTATCAAAAGAATGAGTTTTAGAAGGGGCAATTGCTCCTAAACCTCCAAATCCCTCTTTACCAAACACTTAGCTTAGAGAAATTACTATGTATCAAGATGGTAGAGTAAAACTTTATTTTGTTAGAAAATTTACAAGTTCAAACATATCTGATGATGCTTCCACCTCATCAACCATAGATCTAGGAAGACTTTCCAAAATTCACACAATTATAAACATTCCTTTCACAAAACCAAGATATTTAACATCTGATATGTTGACTTCGGTTTTAATGATATGCACAAAACATCCATGAAAGGAGTGCAAAGGTGCAGAATCCACAATTCCAGCCATTAAACACGTAGAGAAGGTGATTCATGGGCACAACGCATGTACAAGGTGATCTACGGACGTTGCCTTATACAAGAATGGATTCTACGCATGCAGAACATGAGCAAAGTACGTAGACTAAAATGGAAATGAGAACAGTAAGCATCAAAGTTGGTCTAAGTGCGTAGAAAGGGGCATAAAGCACGTCGATGAGAAGTAGATCTCACTGGAATAATCTTTGCTTATCTCTGCGCGCAGAAGATGTTTCTACACAAGTTGACAAGAGTTCAGCCTGATGAGAAGAAACTGTGCAAAGGCAGAGGCACATTAAATGGAAAAGTAAAACACATAGATGAGTAAAGGCATGACCTTTGATGGATGCTGACCTACACACATAAAAAGGGTTTATGCACGTAGATAGGACTCAGATGCGGACAAAGGCAAGACACTCATTGGGAATTCAAATTTGAATATTCTTTGACATGCTAGTATGGAAATCAAATGTGTTATTTTGGAGATTTGACAATGGACATTGAGAAGTTTGTCTAAGCACACAAAGCTCATCAATTTACGTAGAGACGAAGCATAGCGCTTCACACAAAGACGAGAATATTAGAGTTCTATCAACGCACATAAACTTGCATACAAAGCACATAGAACTCAGTTGGGATAAAGCACTGCGCACACAGATGATTCCTACGCACGTAGTAGGTTGTGACGTCATTTAAATCAAAATTTTCTATTCTCTCACAACATATACTTTGAGGTTTCGAATGACTATATTTTACCAAGTGGCTATAAATAGATGTTCCATATTAGAATAGAGATAAGAGAGACTTTTGCCAAATTTGCTACTTATTTTCTCTCTCATCTCTACATTTCTAACCTATTAGAACTATTTACTTGCTTTCATATTATGAGTTTGAGTGAGCTTGATTTTATTATATCAAAGGTTGATTTTGTAACAAGCAAGGTTCTTTGCTTGGGATAGATATATTTTCTTATTGAGTCTTAGAAAAATAAGATTGATTGCTAATGAGACTCAGAAAAATGGTGGTAACAGTTTCCTAATTGATCTAGCAAAAGTAGAAGTTTTTGCTTGTTGCTCCCATAAAAATAAGTGGTGTAAACGGTTTCTTAGTTGAGTCTGCAAAAACTATAGGTGTAACGGTTTGCTTGTTGAACCCGTAAAAACAAGTGGAAATCGAGGGTTTGTTTCTTCTATCCCTTACTCTCTTTACTTTACTTTATATTTGCATTATGTAGTGTGTGAATTGGTGGTTTTATTGCTTACACGTTTAACTTTAATTTTGGTTTGAAAAGAGCTTTGTTATTTGTTCTAGTTTGCAAAAGATTTTCAACAAAAATTTTAAATTGTTAAAACTCCAATTCACCCACCCCCTCCTTAGAGTGCCATTTACATCCCCATCTTCGGACCATCATGATATTCCCAATAAAAGTCTACAAACTGCAGATTATACCTCCAAAGTTCAACAACCAATTTATACAACCCTACCACAAAGTCAAGAACAAGCTGAGACTAGTTCTCCTCTAACTTCTTCCACTTTTTCAACAATTACTGAAAATATTGAAAATGAGTTAAATGTTATAGAAAAATGTATTTGTATTCTAAAGATACTTTGGAAATAACTTACAATATTCTAATTTGAAGATATAAATTTTGAATATAGATTTGTGGTTTTTCTAATAAAGGTTGAGATATCAACATATAAGAAGCCTATACTAAGGTTGTAAAGATTATGCTAAAAATACACATACTTCCTAACCCTTTGTTGACTCCCCCTTTATAGAAGTAGTCAAAGTAGTCAAGGTTAGTTTTGTAATTTTTTGAAT
The DNA here is from genome assembly GCA_948243855.1 of Flueggea neowawraea. Taxonomy (NCBI): domain Eukaryota; kingdom Viridiplantae; phylum Streptophyta; class Magnoliopsida; order Malpighiales; family Phyllanthaceae; genus Flueggea; species Flueggea neowawraea. The sequence continues at coordinate 2,125 of CAODLS010170823.1, read as the reverse complement.
AGTGATATAGTACTGCTACAGTGTTCGTACATTGTTCTTGTGACTGCTACAGTACTACTACAATGATCTATTGACTGTTACGGTATTGCTACAATGATTTTTTACTGCTAAAGTAGCGTCGCTGTGTTTTCTTGTTTCCCGCTACAATGATTTTTTGCTTACTGCTACAGTGATTTGTCAGAAATTTCTGTTGCCAATTTAAACTGGTTTGAATGCTATAGAACCTCTATTGCCAATTTTGAACTGATTTGAATGTTACTGTAAGATTCTCTTATGTTTGTTGGCAAAGCATCATCCATCAATAGGTTTGATATCTCTTTACTATCTACCGTTTGACATAAAGTATGTTTAGGCTTCTTAGGCTTTGAATTGCCAGAAATATTAGAGAATAAGATTCTCTTATGCTTTTTGGCAAAACATCAGCTATTAACGGATTTGATATCTCTTTACCATCTAACGTTTGAGATTAAGTATGTTCATACTTCTTATGCTCTGAACTGCTAGAAATATTAGAGGGGAAAATAGAGAGAGGGATACCAGCAAATGCTGGGGATTGTTTGTTACCTTCGACTCCTGTGGACCTGTAAAGAGAAATGGTTAGTTTGAAATGCTTTTGTTCCCTAATGTTTGCCTACGCAGAATATGTACTTAGTGGGAGGTATTTTTCCCTTTTTTTCTTTACAATGTTTTGCTATGGGGAATGGAAGATGGCATATCAATCATCTTCATTATCATTGGCCAAATCCACAGTATCACTTTCTGAATTGGAGGCTAATTCAACGACTTTAGTTCGGGTTTGTAAAAGTTGTTCCATGGCAGCCAATATTCGTCTTCATGTTTTTAGGCTGCCAAAAGTACTTGTGCATGTGTTTTTTGGGCCAGAAACACTAAGTTGGATGGCCCTACTGAGGCTACTTGTATTGATTTGGAGGCTGCCACGTTTGGACTACATGTTTAGAAATCTTGTGTATTGCTTGAAATTTGTTCCAGATTTAACTTTGAATTGTCTACTTAAAGTGGGTAAGCCATCATAAGTAATTTGGTTAGTTTCCCAGACAAATACCCATAGAATAAAAAATCTTGTGGAGAAAGAGAAGAGTGGTGGAAAATGTCTTTCTTGTATTGTTGGCTTGTAGTGCTTCTGGAAGAGTTGTCGTGCGTCTTTGACTTTGTGTGGAAGTATTTCTTTAATGATACCAAAAGACTTCCACCATTGAACAAACCAGTAGGGAACATTAGAGGAGTCAAGTTTTTTTGAAATATAATAGCCATGAATGACTATTATTTTGATTTTGAATGTAAATGGCATTAAACTAGGCTTGTTGGAAATCCCAATAGTTGAATGTCAGTGAGTGGGTTACTCTTGTTTGGAAAGAGACTAGTAATTTGGGTGAAGCATAAAGATATTGTCCCCAATCAAATGGAGTTATGACCTTATGAATTTGGCAGGTTGAATAGGCAGGTTATGTGTGAGTTTTTTTTGTGTAGAAAATGGTGTGTTGGCCCAAATAACAAACCAATAGGGGGATGAATTGGTTTTTAAAGATAAAAATTAGATTAATATCTAGTTAATAAAACTAAAATTATTTAAGCAAAGTAACAATATAAGCACAAATAATATAATGTAAAGAGCTTAGGGAAAGAGAGAAATAAGACTGAAATTTACAGTGGTTCGGCTTAACCAAGCCTACATCCACTCCTCAAGTATTCACTTGAGAGTTTTCTTTACTATCTTCCTTTTGGAAAATATTACAACCACTTCCTTCATAGAAGCAAGCTCCTTTTTACATTTCAAGCTTCACGGGTGCTTGAAAACCTTTCACTAATCAAATTCCTAACTTAAAAGGTGTTAAGAGACCTTAAAAACTCTCAATAAAGTTACAAATATATGCTAAAAACACTCCCAAATCAGATTTGCTAAACTATACTCTAAAGGAGAAACAAGCTCAAAACAAGTAAGAATGCAAATTTTTGCTCTAGAAAAAAATGATCATAAAATGCTCAATACTTGTGCTAATCAAGTGATTCTTAAGCCCTATTTAATTAGTTTATGAGTGAAACAATATAAAAATATAAAAGGCCATCAATTGCATATACCACTCACCTTTATGAACATTTATTAGAT
>CAODLS010170728.1:0-13743 GCA_948243855.1 Flueggea neowawraea | reverse complement strand
TTCAAGGTAACCCTAAGCCTGGGAGCTCGAAAAAGGGTGAGCAACTGATAGATGTACGTATGATACATCTCACACGGACCAAAACGTATCGGGTATTTTTCGACAACATAAGCTACGGATGCTTACAAGGATCACACCTACCTATATGAATAGCGCGTGTATTTCAGTTCCTAATTCATGGCCGTATCCGTGGATCACACGTGCATTTTTTGAGCGTGGGTTGGAATGAAGCCGTTGACCGTCTCGAACTTACAAAGTGTGTTTAAAAGGGTGTTTGGTTTTGTCATAATTTTTGAGGGTACGTATTTGATGATTTGGCAATGAAGGGGAGTGTGTATTAAACAGAGCAGTTGGAATCATTCCTCTGTCTGGTACGACACGTGTACCAATAAAGTAAGTCTGTTATCGTTAACAGTATCACTCCACTGCTGGATCCCCCCAACTCATCTCTCCAATTTTTAATTATCGTTTTTTTAACCATTAATTCCATTCTTCATTTGCACTAGGCATTTGTTTGAGAAAAAATTAGTAGAAATAGAGACATATATTATTGTTATAAAATATACATTCATTACTTCTACATTTTAATTATGTTTGGTTTACAGTATTTTAGCATAATATATTATAAATTTAGTATATTATAATTCTCAAAATACATATCAATTTTTTTATTTTTTATTATATAATTTATCAATTTGTAATCTATTTTCATTATTTACTTTTTTTTCTTTCTCTAATGACTTTCCTTTATTATTGATGTGTAATTTTTTATAACGTGGTCTTTATTTGTCAAATATACCACAAATATATTTATTATTTATATATATTTAATTTTTTTAAAAATGTCAAATTTTTTATTTTTTATCATACAATCTGTTTCTACAGTACATTAAAACTAAACATGACTAGTAGTATGACCATTTTAACCAAACAACCATTAGGAGAGTGTTTCCATATAGAAAGCTGGTTACCATTGTAATTGGATCATTTTTCTGGTCAAGAAACAAGTAGATCAAACAATGTATAGTACCAAATGCTAGGGATAATGAGTGAAAGAACAATGACAGAATGGGTACAAAGCATGGAGGGGAGAGTGGCAACACTACGGCTGTATGTCTACTAGTAGAGCTGCCAAGGAGGGAAAGCAACGAAAGAAAGCGCCAGCTTTCCCCAAGGTTTCTTGAAACTCGAATTTCTTCACATTATCCCTTCCTATCATACGGGAGAAAAATATTGTTGTTACTTGTTTTGTACGAAAAATAGAATATATATTTAATTTTTATTTTCCTTCTTACAAAACATACTACTCTTGTAAAAAAAACTCAGAAACTGTGCTCCCTGAGATTTTTTCCAAAATTTTCCCACTCACCCTGCCAACCAATGGCGGATCCAGAACTTAGAAGATGTGGGGGCGGCCGCCAACTGCCCAAGTTCGCAGGTGCCGGCGCGAAAGAAATGAACAGAGACAACGGCTAGAAAAAGGCGACGAATGGCAATGGCGATGGACCGAGCTACCAGCTCTGTGATTTGGTGAAGGCGGAGAGCTTAACAGGAGAATGAGAAATAGAAAAGTCGAAGGAAAAGGGGATGGCGGATCTAGGGCTTGTGGGCGACGGATGGGGGTGATGAAGAGATATCTCCACCGCCGGTGCGGTCAATCGACCCTACCAGGATCTGCCAATACCGCCAACCACAGACGACCATTCTAGTATGTGTTATCCCACAAACAATGCTGGAACTTTCTTGACTACATAATATAATTTTGTAGAACATGTATAATCTAATTTATTGTATGTAACCAATACATTTATGCACTATTGATACTAGAATCACCTCTAAGTTTAAAATTTTAAAAAGTCTACTTTCAATAGAAGCTAAATGTCCAAATAAAAAGAATAGCTTAGCCAAAAAAAAAAAGTACAAGACTAACAATTGGAAGTAGATTTGGGTTTGATCCAACTCATACAAAGCATAAATCAAAGGAAGGGAAGAGAGAAGAGAAATGGCATGGTTTGGTGGAAAAAGATCACGGTGATTGTTTTGCATATTAACACAACATATTTTATATTTAACATATTATAATTTTTAATAAAATCATTTATTTTTTAATAAACATTATAATTTTAAAAAAATAAACATTATAATTTTTAAAATATATATTATTTTATTACTTTTTTATTAAATAAATCTAACTTTATAAATGTTAGTTTACTATCAAAACCAAACACATAGCATGTAACTTTGTAATTCACGAGAAATGATATGCCATGGGAAAGATGCGAAGGAGTCCAAAAGAGACAACTCATAAGAGAGAGAGAGAGAGAGAGAGAGAGAGAGAGAGAGAGAGAGAGGAGGGGACCTTTCTTTTAATTTCCATGTAAATAAAATATGTTTTTGTTTTGTATTAGAAAAAGAAAAGGTTTTCATTGAATAGGAAATCAACCTCTCTCTATCTCTCTCTCTCTCTGACTCTCTACAAAGCCATATGAATAGGCTTTCCTTTTTTTACGCATCTCTCTCTATATGTGTAATAATCAGCGTATAAATATTTGTATCATCATAATTGTTTGCCGTCTTGTCTGCCAGAAACATACGCCGTGCGGTACGCTTTCTTTGATCTCTCCAATTTCACTTATTACTCTCCCCCACATCTCCCTTTCTAATTAATTGTTTCCTTCCGTATTAATGGATTCTCATACTATAATACTACTTTAGCAAATTATTTCCCTCCTTAGTTACATTACATCCACTCTCTCAAAATATTATTTTTATACGATGGTTGCTTTTGTTCAAACATTAAACATGTAAATGTTTATGCTGATCGAGTTGTTCCTTCTTGGTTTCTGATAAGTTTTGTCTTTGCAAAACAATCATCTAATTTAATCTTCTCATGTAACATGCACACCAATGAAGTTTGTCTTACTCAATTTTGACTTGAATATTTTGTATATGAACTATATAACTTCACGATTAACACAATAGTGACCCGAATATCAATGAGTTAACTTGTGGATTAAAAGACCTAATCAAATTGGAAATTTGAGCTTTCAGAGGGTAAAATCCCATTAGCTTAGGTCTCAGCCATCTCAAAGCGAAAGGGTAGTAAATTGATGGGCATAGGTTATAAGACGAATAAAAATCTCACAATTTATGATAAAAAAAGAAGTTAAATGATGAAGTTTTCAACTTCTCTTGTTAAAGATGAGTTCAACATCACTAAAGAGGTGTTAATTCGGGTTGACAAATCATAATCTATTATATTGTCTATAACACAAATGATTGTATATATATATTATAAAAACTAAATTGTGCTAAATATGTTGTATCATAATTGTGCATGTTGTAATCATATTATCATGTAAAAAATCACTATAAAGTAATTATATGATATTCGATAATTTTATAAAATGGTGTTGATTAACGACAAGGAATTCTAGGTGTGAGAGAGGAAAACAAAATCATATGTAGGAACTATGTGAGTGTGGCTAATGAGTATGTAGTATGAAGTTACCTTAATCAGCAAATAATATGCAAAGTCAATGTGGCGCCATTTACAGTCACGATTCTAAGTACCATATTCATTACTTATCAACATCAAACATTACATTCATCATTATCCTTTTCCTCTCTACTGCTTTAGCATCATTACCTTTTTCATCATTCATAATTTTCGTTAATTATGTCATTTGATCTCGTGTGTTGGTGTATGCTATGACGGGTCAATAGCTGAATCTAAACCATCTTAATTCAACTTTTTATGTTCTCTTAATTGCCTTACACTTAAAACCCATCCAATCTTGCAAGGTATCTATTGCCTAGTTGGGTTGACCTTTTGCCATTGTTTCCACAAAAATATGTTACACTCAAAAAAATGTACTAGTCGACTAGTCGTACTCAAAAAAAGTTAAGAAACCAAATTTATAATTTAAATTCAACGAGAGTTCAGTTGTTTTAAAGAAAAAGAACAGAAAGGTTTAGTGAGAACAAGCCTGCCACAAAGCTGGTAGTTTATACTGCATAGGTTTCATATACATGTGTAATGAAATATATAAGAAGGAAAAGCAGAAATATTTTCAGGACTTTTGTTTTTTGAAACTTCAGGCCTTTTATTTTGGTTATACTTCAGATTAAAGAGAATGCACATAGACACACTTTCCGTCGTTTCCAATGTCTTTAGTAGCCATGCAAGCCTGAATTCTAAGTAAAGAGCCTGTCCATGAGAAATTTTCTCTCTGAGATTCTTTCCTTTGTTTAATCTGCATCAACTTCATTACGTTTAAATCTTTTTGATCCTCTCATATATGCATTGCAGCAGTAGGAAATAAAGGCATGAATTGTTGGTTGCTGCTACTTTCTATTGAAAACCATATTTATATTCCAGGCTTAAATTCGAGACTTCTATTTAAAGAAAGAGAATATCATACTACTTTACCACTGACTTTTTGTAAAATTTGATATTATTTGACCATAAATCTATTAGCATATTTCAGTAATATAATTATGAATTTGTCCATTTACCTTTTTTGTTTCTTGAAGTGTCTTCATTTACTAATATATTGATTGTTTTAAGCATGATGATGGATGTATTGGTAAGTCGCCATCCCCATTATTTTTGAGCCATCTTTTGTTTTGGTGCTTTGAGGGCTCGAGGTGCGAGGCGGAGAGAGGGGTTGACGGAAGGCGGAAGGAAGAGCAGTGTAATCCAGCCAAACCCAGCTTTGCTCATAAAAACACAACAAAGTTCACCACTCTACTCTTACTTATGCTATCCCTTCTGTGCATTCTTTTTTAACGTGCCCCAACCTTTTCTATTACAATCATGTGCTTCTTCAAAAGAAAAAAAAAAAGAAAACAAAATCTGAAATTTCTAACAACCAAGATCAGCATCAGATTTTAACAGCTGTTTGTATCTTTTTAACTAACGAAAAAGAATGGTTTGTCTGCTACTCATTCCATCATTAGTTAACGTAATTACTACATGAAGTTGGAAGTCAATTTTTTCACTAATTTCAACTTATAACAACATGACAATGGCATCCATTATACAAAATAAAAGAGACAAATATTTGTTGTTTCAGGCTCTTAATGAGTATGAATTATATTAACAACGTATTTTGTAAAAATGTTATTCCTTGTTGCAGTTGTTACAGTTGTTAGGTATCGTTCTACTCATAGCCCAAAGGTGGAGGAGTGTGAGAAAGCTTCCTAATTAAAACAAAAAATAAAAAAAATTAATCAAAATTCAATTAAAAAATGGATCGATTTCTTAACCATCGTCAAGTCAACACGTGGTTTCGGGAGGCGACATCATGAGGAGATCCGGACTTACTGGTCCTGATCGGAGCAAAAACTGTACGAGGAAATCGATGATTCTAGAATGCAAACTACTTGATTATTATGAATACCAGATTACAACCAATTCCAAATGGGCATCATGATTTTCCACTCCACTCACAGGTCGCAATCGGTGTGTTTGCTTGGAGTTACTTGGTATTGGCTGTCCTGTTTTATTACATTGCCCACGTTGCATAATCAAAACCCAAAACACACAATGCGATTGCTTTAATTAAATGCCATCCACTTCACCAACAACAACAAACACATACTTATTTGAGACCATATAGCCAAAAAAATCTAATCTATGCCAATCATAGCACCCATGGGTTTGACTAAGGCACACCCACGGACCTGAATCGGTGCCCAGTTTGACTAATCCACACACCACGTTTCAAACGACTAAAGGTTACCATCATTATGAGGCCGTGGAAGTGGGGCATCATTTTTATTTTTGCTTAGCTAATTAACCATTTAATTTTATGTGGTTAAAGTGAAATGTGCATAAGGTTGTCTTAATGTTTTCATGAAATAATAATCAGAAAATAAGGATAATATTGACCTGAATTGTAATCTTTGACTACAATAACCTTTTTTTTGAACTGTGTCTCTGTACAATAATTAGACATAGTCTTTGTTAAACACTTTTTTTTTTCGTTTCAAATTATTTTTCTTACAAACGTTTGTCCCTTCAGCTAACTGAGAGTGAACAAACTATATATTTAACAAAAACACACCATAATGGACTATCTAAAAAAGTTAAGAAAGATCACGCTGTCCTCATCGTGAGATTATTGACGTACCTCAATATGTACATTAACTCAAAGATAAAGTGCGATGAGGAAATGGAGGGAGTGATTGTAGTTAGTGCTCCAAGCCTCTGATGATGCAAAGAAATAAGGGATAATTACATGCAGACTACAAAAACTAAAAAGACGTTTTCATTTTTTATGGAAACATTTTTTTTGTTGACATTCGGTTTGTGATACCATTTTGTTAGTTTACATTTAGGTTATTTTTAAATTATTCGGTATTTACCAAAAAAATAAGGGCTTTGTAAATAATTTTGCTTTTTTTCCTCAAGTTTTGTGTAAAAAACCCCAAGAAGTAGAAAAGGTGTAGAGAAATCAGAAAAGGGAGTCGTGAGATGAGTAGCAGTGACTATTGTGGATCGTAAGAGCCCATAATTATGAGCTGAACATCTCTAATTTGTTTGGAGCTTCAACCCACTACGCGCTTTGCAAAGAAAAGGCCATTAATAGGCAAATTTTGAGTCTGTCTTTCATGGGCGCCACTTCATTTTTATGTTCACAATACCTGTGGACTTTGATGTGCCCATATGAAAACTTGGGCCATCTGCTAGCCTGCTATCCTCCCATGGATCTTCTTTGATTCAGAAAGGGGCCAATTTTAAAAACGACCACGTTTTAAAGTTTTATTACAGAAACGCTTTGTTTCTCACTCCTTGCCCATATTTTATTTTATCCGTATGGAAAGTCAGGATTCTGACTTACTTCCATATGGATATTCTTTTTTTTTTCTTTTAATATTTAGTCCTTATTTTTTGAATTCTTTATATTTTAGTCTTTTTTACTGTTTTCACGTAGATTAAAAAATAATCTCGAATAAATATTATATAATCCTGTTTAAAAACTTTGTAAAGTTTTATAAAAACTAAAAATAACTTTAAATAAACCTAAAATTCATTTTTTTAGCTTTAGTTCCTGTTATTTTTTTATTTTAATTCTTTTTCAAAATTTTTAATTATTTTTTTCAAACTAAAATATCAACCTAATATCAACTTAAAATAATTTTTTCTACATTTTTTTATTTTTTAAATTATTTTTTAAACTTCAATAACAACATAAAATAAACTTCAATTTTTTTAGCTTTTATAGATTAAATCTAAAATAAGTTTTAATAAAAAATTCACAATAAACTTTGTAAAGTTTTTGAAAACTGAAAACAACCTTAAATAAACCTAAAAAAACTGAAATAAACCTTGATTAAAACTTAAATAAAAATTTTAACCTTTAAAACTCTTAAAAATAAAAAACAAATTTAAATAAACCTATTTAAAAACTTTGCAAATTTTTGTAAAAACTAAAATGAACTTCAAAATAATCCTAAAAAACAACTTGAAATAAACCTTTTTAAAAACCTAGCAATTTTTTTTATAACTGAAAATAACTTCTGAAAAACATTAAATAAACTTAAAATCAACCTAAAATATACTATAAATTTAACTTTGCACAACCTTTAAAAATTTATGGACCTTGAATAAAAATCAACATAAAATCAACTCAATATCAGCTCGATTTTCAACTCAATATCAACATTGAATAAAAATCAACTCAATATCAACTTAATAAAAATCAACTCAATATTAACCTTAAATAAACCTACAAATATAAACTTTAATAAAAAAATTATGAAACAATAAACCTACTCCAACAGTAGAGGCCAATTTGCAGAAATATTTTAAAAGATTTTTTACATTTCAAAAAATTATTTTGATAAAAAAGAAACTAAAATAGAACAACAACAAAGCAGGCACGAAGGAGAGTGAAAGATGAGATTGAGGAGAGCGAGGAGACGACGGCAACAAGAAGGAAACAAGATATGGTCGCCGAAGATGAGGGAGGAGACAATGCGACAACGAGGAGACCAGATCTGGTTGCAGAAGACGAAGAGGCGAAGATGACGACGGGGAAACCAGATCTTGTCGACGAAGACGAGGAGGAGACAACGACGACACCAGATTTGGTCGCGAAAGAGGAGGAGGACAGGAGAAGGAACGGTAGTGTGAGGAGGACATGAATGAGAAGAAGAGCGATGTCGTGACAGTTGAGAGGGATGAGGCCGAAGAAGAGAAAGAGAGGCTGACGTTTGAGAAGGGGAAAGGACGAGGAGGATGGAGAGGAGGCGGAGGTGAATGGAGAGGACAAGAGGGAGAGGAGAAGAAAGAGAGAGAAAGTAGAGGGAGAAACCAAATGAGATAAAAGAGAGAAAACCTGGGACTAAATACAAATTTAGTCCATACGGACTAAGAAAAAAGTCGTGTAAGTGTAATAACTAAACCGAAAGTTGAGAAATGAAATGGTCAGATTAATTAGTTTCTAATTGATGTTCTCAATTGCCGTCGAGAATGTAATTATTCCTTCAGGAAGCTCTATTTTTGCATAATTTCATGGGGAGTTTTGCATATTCACAGACTTTTGAATAAAAACTTATAGAATCATCATAAATTTGTAGGACAAGTTACAAAAATAACTCCATTTAAACAATTAATTACAAATAGCATAAGTATTTATTTTCTTCTCACATCATACTCCATTTTTTCTTACATCACAGCAAAAGGCCTATTTTTCGGTTTAGTCATTTTTTGTTTTTTTTTAATATATTTTTAATTTTAGTCATTGTATTTTTTTTTTCATTTTAGTCATTTTTTGTTTTTTAGATTACTCCATTTTCACTTATTATTTTTATAAAATATATTTTTTTCCAAATAACTAAAAATCAACATGTAACAAAATTTTTAAAAACTTAATTTTTTTTAGTTTTTTTATGGAAAAAACTAAAAAATTAACCTAAGATCAATTCAACATAAACTCTACATAAAAATTTTTAGAATAAACCTAAACTCACCTCCACAAAAAAAAAAATAAAACCTTAAAAATGAACCTAATATCAACTCCACATAAACTCTACATTAATTTTTCTAAAATCAACCAAAAATCAACTTTACATAAACTTTTTAAAAACCTAAAAAAACCATAAAATCAACCTAAAATTCAACTCAACAAAAAAATTTTAAAACCTTAAAATCAATCTAATATCAACTCCACATAAGCTCTACATAAATTGTTTTAAATCAACCTAAAATCAACTTTACATAAAAAATTTTAAAACCTAAACACAATCTAAAAAACAACTCAACTATTCTTCATTGTTTTTTTTTTTCATTTTAGTCCCTATTCATATAAACTTTATATAAACTTTATAAAAATTTTATATAAACAACTCTACAAAAACTTAATATAAACAACTCTACAAAAACAACCTAAAATATTTTTTTTTTAGTTTTTGAAAAAAAAATAAAAAATAACCTAAAATCAACCCTACATAAACTTTTTTTTAACCTTCAATTCAAACTTTAAATAATCCTATAAACTTTAATCTTAAAACAACTTTTTTAAAATACTTACATAATTTATTTAATTTATTAAATATTATAAAAAATTGTCAAAATATTTTTAGCATTGTAAAATATTTTTTTTAAAACAAGAAGACTTAAAAAAAAAAAGAAAAGCAACAACCTAGGGTTTCACCGCCGCTCTAGGCGGCCAGATCTAACTGTCGCCTTATGCAACTATATACGGTTGCCGCTTGTTTTAGAAAAGCACATGACAAGGCGAAGCAACAACGTGGAGAATGATAGCAGAGAGAGAAAAAAGGAAAGAAAATGTAGAAAGAAATAAGATAGGGGAGAGGAAAAGACAATTGAATTTTTTAAAAAACGTAAAATCCATATAAAGTGAGAAAATGTGCGTCCAATTAAGAAAAAAAAAAGATGAGAGCGTCAGTGTTGAACCAAGAGTGATTCACATTTAATTCCTTCTATGTTTTGATTAATGTACAAAATTTAATAAGAGTATATTTGAGAAAGAAAACAAATTCATGATCAATGAAGACAAAGAAAAGTCAAGAAAAGATGTTCCAAACCTTGAGTAGTCGGTTGGCGGACAAACAGGAGCAAAAACTATGGTTGGTAGTCGACTAGTGAGACCATGAGTCGACTAATGAAGATGGTGAGTCGACCCATGAAGATCATGATTGTCAAATTGACTAGAAATGACATTCCCGTGATGCACAACGGTCATGTAACGGATATGTAAGTTGGCTAGTTGACCCATGAAGTTGGTGAGTCGACTAATGAGGAACAAAAAAATGAATCTGAAGTCAGTAGTCGACTCATGACTTGGGGAGTCGACTCGTGAGTGCTGTCAATCTCAAAATATTAACTTGATTGATTTCCAACGGGTCTCTACACTATTCCAACGGTATAATCAACTTCAAAAATGCCTCAAACACTATAGCTAGGGGTTTGAAGGATAGAAATAAGCACCTAACTCCTTGCTATAACAATTCTACATTTGGTGCTCAAAAATTAGCTTTGTTGTGGGTATTTTTGCTTCATTCACATACACCAAAAACCTACCACTTTTTTTCTCATTTGTAAACCTTGTAAGGGTTCTGTAAACACTTTGAGTTAGTGTTAGATTTGTTGTAAGCTTATAGAAAACAAAATTCTAAGGGCTCTAGAGGTGTGAGCCTAGGGAAAAATCAACTTTGTGTTGGCCTTAGAGGTGTTAGCCGAAATCAACCCTGGGTTAGGATTTGGAGGTGTGAGCTGCAATCAACCTTGTTGTATTGACCTTGTTAGATTGAGTCGGAATCAATTTTTGTATAGTGAATCGGAAAATCTTAAGTAAGGAACTTAGGTAGTGGACGTAGGCATCGAGAATTGGTTGAACCACTCTAAATCGCTTGTGTTCAATTTTCTTCTCTTAACTTTCAACAACTCAAATAAGAAAACCGAAAACATAGTCCAAACAGTCAGTTTGAAAAACAAAGGGTAAAATGAAGTGTATTGGGTAATTATCTCTTTTACATATTCACAAACTCTTGAATACAAATTTATAGAATCACTAGACCCAGTTTTGAAATTTCAATCCATATTATCCAAAATTTCAAGCGTACGGTCCAATAAATAAAAATTACAAATACACAGATTTGTTTATATATTGTTTATATTTGTTTATATGTTGTTTATAGATTCCATCAACTTCGATCAATATATAAACATGAAACAATATATAAATAATATAAACAAATATAAACATAAAAACAACATATAAACATATATAAACCACATATAAACAAATATAAACAAGAGTCCATAAATTGAAAATTTATATCCGTGAATTTGAAAATTACAATCGTACGAACGAAATATTGTAAAATTTATTTGTAATGAACTTACCCAATCTTTTTGTGAAGTTTTTGTGATGTATGATGTAATTGTCACTAATTTCATTTTGCTGATTCCCTCGATAATTTACAATAGAAAAAAATAACAAAATTTAGAATAATAAAAGAGATTTTATTTTTTTGCATTTTAAACTTTTTAAGCTATGTTTAGTTGAGAAAATAATTTTTTATTTTTTAAAAATTAAAAATATTTAGAAAATATGTTTACTAATAAAAAAAATTGAACAATTTTTTCATCTCTGTTTTTTAGTTTTTTAAAAAACAATAAAAAATTTTGGCAACTAAATACCCCTTAAATTTTAACTATCCCTTGAAATTTTAGCTATCGAGCAATGTCATAGAGGTGGGGCTGTAAGCTTGGTTTTGATATCCTTGGATGAGAAATAGTACATACTCTATCTTATTTTTTTAGTCCGCTTTGCGTTTGCACATTGATTAAGAAAAAAATGTTAATTTCTTAAGCACATATTCCTGTTTAGTAATGGCACATTTAATTTTGCATTAGAATTGGAAAGCAACTTGAAATTAGCAATGAAAATATCAAAAATTTACTCTAAAGTTAATTTTTACATTTAGAAGATTAACTACATTTGGAACGGACTTAAAAAGAGAACTGGATTAAAGAATTTTACATTTAAAAATGAACTATAAATAAAAAAAAATAGGAGGGAGGGAGAAATTTTTTATTCTCTCATATAGAGATGGCAAGTTATACCTTATTCGATGGGTACCGATCATATCCGTACCCAGTCAACGCGTATATTACTCGCTTTCACTGGGTATGAATATGAATACGGATAATACCCATATTTTACTGTGCGGGTATGGATATAGAAATACCTTACTCGTATACGTACGCCTTACCCGTAGGATAATATTTATACCTGTATCCATTACCTATATCCACTACATATATATAATACATATATTCATATATATAATACATACTTACACACACACACATATATACATGTTATATATGTATTATATATATGTATACACACATATATTTATTATATATGATGGTTTTTACACAATAGACCAATGATATTTTACAATATTTATTTTATACTACCCACTTTTGCATATTACATATTCACTTTTCAATTTTTTCAAATTCACAAATGCATATTTTCAAATTTACCAACTCTTATTTATATGTTATTGGAATGTTGTTGATATTGTATTTGTGTTGTTCTATTTTTCAAAAATTATGGTGTTGTTTATGCTATGTTTATAACTTATATATCTTTTACAGAGATACAAAACATACAAATATTAGTTTTATAACTTGTTTATACGATGTTTCTAACTTGTATATCTTTTACAAAGATGCAGAATATACATGTATTAGTGTTACAACTTGTTTATACTATGTTTGTAACTTATATATACTATGTTTATGACTTGTTTATTCTATGTTTGTAACTTTTATATATTTTACAGAGATGCAAAACATACAAGTATTAATTCTATAACTTGTTTATGCTATATTTGTAACTTGTACATACCATTATACAACATATAAATATATATAATGCATATAAACAACATATATACAACATATGAATATTATATATACAATATATAGATAACACATAAACAACCTATAAATAATATATAAACAACATATAAACAAATTATAAAGAAGTTTTAAAAAAGTCTGAAATATAAACAGAGTCTAGACAAAACCTAAACAAGTTTCAGACAAGTCCGTGAAAATGCAATTTAAAAATTTCAAGTGATAACTTATCACATTACTATTTCATTAACTACATTTAGTTATAAATTATAATTTTTATATTATGTTGTGTGAATATGGTATTTCATATTATTTTGGGTATTTTTCTAATCTATTGTTTTAAATTGATGGTATATTATTTGTTAAATTAATTAATTAAATTTAAACTGCGGATAAATAGGTACCCTACGAGTGAATAGATACCCTGTGAATAGAGTATGGGTAATAATTTTTGTCACCCACACGAGTACGAATAAAATATAAACCTTCCCTAATCTCATACTTCTTAGGTTACTCGTAACTCAAGGTCCCTGAAGTAGTCCCGCGGGACGTCTGCTTAACATTTTTATTGTTATTTTATTAAAACCCCCAATTTCTAGTCCCTCAGTTTTTTCATCCGTAATCCAAGAGCTACTTTAAGAGTCCTACGAGACGCCTACTCAGCTTTCCACTAAACATAATTTTATTTTAATTCCCCAACTTTTATCTACTACTTCATTTAATACTTTCTACCCCAAATTCATTAAAATAAAAATAGTTCATTCAAATAAAAATAATTAGTTAAAATAAAAATATTACATTAAAATAAAAATAATTCATAAAATTTAAAAATT
>CAODLS010170539.1:0-18974 GCA_948243855.1 Flueggea neowawraea | reverse complement strand
TGTTATTATCATCTTGCAGGTGACTCTGAGGAATTATATTCATTGGCTTTTTGATGCTCAGTGAGGGATTCTGATGTTGAGGTCAGTGCCCTTTCTACCGGGCCCATTTGTATGATTTGTTAGATGCTCCACACCGAGTTCCTGTGGGAGGTGTTTATGTTTTTGACATTTCAAATGTTTTAATTTGAAATAATTTCCACACTTAATATTATATATGTTTTGTTTTTAATAAACAAAGTTTATACTTTTATTTGTTTTTCATATTTCTTTAAATATGATGTTTGGGTAGAGTTCTGTACTATGGAGGCTTGTGCGTGATGGGCCGGGCTCCTATAGACGGTTCACCTCGTACGCCGGTCATGGTCCCGGGAATGGGTCGTGACACATAAGGTGTTTGATGAAGTTCATTACTAACCTAATGACCCTAATTAACTTAAGTGAGACCGAGAATACTTTCTTAATTAATGTAAGGATGATTTAGATGATCTTGAGAGAGGCTCTAAACTAGCTTAGTGTAGAGAACACTCAACCCTTGATACCCTTTCAATCGCTTAGTTAAATTGAATTTCCTAGCCGAAAGCTTTAAGCCCCAATGCTTTTCCTTATTGATATCCTCACTTTAAACTTTAGTTTTTATTGATTGCATTGTGTTTTGTTTTAGTTAATGAAAAATCAATTAAGTGTTTTTTGTGTTTTTATTTTATTTTTTGATCAAAATTCTTCAAGTTTTCCGATAATTCGATTATAATATCTTGCTTTTTTCAACTAATTATTCCATTAATTTTCCGTTGAAGTGTTAATTAAATAATTAATAATATTCTGGAGTGTTAATTTTTTTTTATGTTAATGAAGTTTTTGAAGTGAATTAAACTTGTCAATTTAGTGATAATTGGTTGGAATTGGAAAAGAGAAAATTGGAAGAAAAAAAGGGCGAAACGAACTACAGGTCGTTTCTGTGATGGAGCAAGCTACATGTCGTTTTCTTGTTGTCGTCTGCATAGGAAGGCAATCGTTCACGCGTTGTAGCCCAGCTGCAAGTCGTTTCACATGGTGGGTGCTGTCGTTCGCGCACCATTTCTGTCGTTCATAGATCTGTTGAAAAAAAAACTGAAATGGCACTGTTTCTTGCCCTCTCCTCTCTTTTTAAATTGATTTTTCCACCGCCCTCAGTAGCTCTCTTTCTTTCTTCACTTCGTCTCTCCTCTATATCACCTCAAATCCGTTTCTTTTCAACTCTCTTCACTTCCATTGATTCTTCTCTTCAACCTTGAGGTAAGAACATGATTATTTTTCTTCCATCTCACTCATTCTTCTGTTTTGTTCATGTAAATATCATTTGAAGTTGTTGAACATAAATGGGTTTCGGGGGAGCTTTAGATTCGGTTTGGCGTGATTTTTGGACGGATCAGACTTGTTTCTGTTGGATTTTAATGGAAAAGAGTTGGAAGAACATGAAAATAAGTTGTAGGTGCTGATTTGATGATTATTTTCATATGGGTGTATTTGGTCCGAATTTTCAAAGACATATTTTGGATGTTTGAGGATGTTTTGGATGAAAATGATGGTAGATTTAGATTACAGGGACTGATATGAGTTGATTGGAATGATTAAAAATGTTGGGTTATGCTCAGTTCGGAATTTGGGATGTTTTAGAGTGATTTTTTCATCGAAAGGACCAGAAGCATAATTTACATAATTTTGTATAATTGGGGAACTGAACTGCATATTTTGCGTGCTAGTTCTTTGTAAATTTTGGAAAATAGAATCCTAGATTTGTAATTTTAGAAAATTAGAAGCTAGATTTGTAATTTTAAAAAAATTGAGGCTTTATTTACAATTTTAAAATACTTGGAGGACTAAATTATAAATTTTAAAAATTTTGGGGACTAAATCATAATTTTTTGATATCTCAAGGACTAAATGATAATTTTACATAAGTTGGACATTAAACTGTAATTTTATGTCGATTTCGTTTTTCGAGATCTTAGCGATAGACTTCGACTGAAATAGGTTTTTCGTCGTCGAGTGAGTGTTTGCATATGTATTTATATTTTGTACATTTTTTATAATGCCATAATTACCATGTATAATATCTGTTGTAATAAATTATGTAGCCAGTTTTGTTCGATTTCCTAGGCAACCAACCATTCATTGTTGGACCGTGATTGGATTATTAGATCAGTGTACATGTTAGTGCGATATCAGTTTCAGACACATAGGCAGTGTTTTCAACTTTGTATAGTTTTTGCTGTGTCTGGACTTATTTATTTAATTTGGATTAATCAACTATTCGGCTAATTAATAATCCGATTTCTGTGATAATTCTGGAATAATAATTTTGTCCTTCTAAAAAATTATTATTATTATTATTATTAATTTCTGTAATAAATAATTTGTCTACTTTGTATGCCTGTTTGTAATAAAAATTGTTTTGAATATTATTTTGAATTCTGAAATAAATACTGTGTTTTGAAATAAGTATATTTTTGTAATAAGTATTCTGTTTTTTGAAATTAAATATATTTCTGTACTAGGTATTATATTTTTGAAATTAAATATGGTTTCTGTAATAAATATTTTATCTAAATTTAAGTAAGTTTTCTCAAATAAGAATTTTTTTAGTATTTTAGAATATTTATGTTCGATATTTTATTCTGAAAATAATTATATTTATCTATAAGTAATTATCTGCTCTATACATCTGTTTGGTTTTAAATATATTTACATATGTTTTTGGTAAATATGTATTTTTATATATTTCTGATATGAGACACCTAGTTACGAGGTAGCGTAGTATTTGGTATACCAATATTCGATAAACTTTGCCTTAGTGGCGATACCTTGTGCCTATGTGGTGGTATCCTTTGCCTAAATGACTATTACATTATCGAGTCCACGTGACTTCGATTATCTGATCTTAGTCCCGTTAATATTATTTTTAATTAATATTTTTTTGAAAATAAATATTATGTTTGATCGCAGATCGGGTTTCGTCAAGTTTTTAACTTTATTCTCAGTAATTATTTTAAATATTAAAATAATAAGTATTTTATCTGTTTTACTTATTTAAATTGTTTGACTATCTACTGTCTACTTTGTTTGCGAAAGATTTAAAAATGAATTTCTAAACTACTATCTGTATATATACGAGTGTATACTAATAATATACAATATATACGCGTATGTAATATTTTTCGAAAATATTTTCAAAACGGTTTATGTGATGCACGTATGAGGTGATCTGGAGTGTCATTTCCTCACTGAGTTTTCTCACCCCTCCCATTTAATATTTTTCAGGTTATCTCAGCTTTTGTCAACAATGAGGATCATCTGTTCATTAGTAAGTGTCCTCTTGTTCGGCCCAGTTTGTATGGTTATGTTAGATGTTCCAGACCGAGTAGTGGGTTATGGATCTGAATTTGATAATGCGTAGATAAAATTGATTATAATTATAATTATTTATTTCGTGTTTGACATTAAGATTATATTTTATTATTATTTGAGAATATTATTTTTAAAACTTATTATCTATTAAATTGTTTTAATATGATTAATAGGCCGACTAGTAATAATAAAGATATGGTTATAAGTTTTGTTGTCACGACCCATTACGAGTCTGTGACCGACGTACAAGGTGAACCCTCTGTGGGAGCCCACTCCATTTCGTACAAGCCTCAGAGATCAGAACATATTACCCAAACGATTCAGATTATAAAACATTTGTTAAAAACATTCAATAATTGAAAGCATGATAAATCAAATATATATAATAAACTTATATCAAAAGTTACAAGTGCGGAAAATTGCGGAACATATATCAAAAGCCAAAGTGGCAACCCGGTAACCCAACTACATCCCGATGTGGAGCTCTACAAAACAAAAGAAGAGCCCGAACAAAAGACCATCACTAACCAAAGGATGTCTCACTAGAGTCTGGATACTGACAGTTGCTGAAGCCAAAAATCTGCGAACTTGCTCAATAAGAATCACGTAAACAGAGGAAACAAAGGGGGTCAGGGCCCAGTGAGGAATAAAACTCCAGATCGCCTCATACATGCCTCATAAAGACTATTTTGAAAACAGTTCAAACTACATATGCAAATATAGTTTAACATACATATATATACACACTATACATATGGAATAGCTTTTTAGAAAAATCATTTCGTAAAAAGGTTCGCATACAAAGCAATCATAAACTCAGAGACGTATAAAACCATTTTTATTTTCAGAGTCAAAATACATATACAAATATATGAGACCAAAACAGAAGGCGTGCACGTGGCACTAATAACAAAGTATGTGGGCTTTACCACAATCCATATCAAATCATGTACTAGATCAGGACACATGGCTATCGACAACCCTGATAGTTGGGCTTTATTAAAGCGTTGGTATACCAAATGTTACGTTTTACCCCATAAAAATAGGTGTCTCATATCATAAAACAAAAGCATACTAATATATAATACCAAAACAGAGTATGCGTAGAAGCATCAAAATTAGAGAGGAGATATATAATATATATATATATATCAATTTCAAAGCAGAGTCCTGATTAATACACATAATCAATTTATCATTAGCCAATCCTTAGATTAGTCAAAATTCAGAATATGTGTTATACACAATATAAAACATATACAGTTCGAGACACAACCTATGTGTTTAAATATGTTATTCACTCACCTAGAAGTCCAAGTGTAAACACCCGTCAGGCCCCACTCGTCGGTGGCTGGTCTCTCGGGCACGAACAAGAAGCTGATCAAAGCAAACATATATCGATAGATATATCAGAAGCAAACTCAAATGCGGTACTGTGGCAATATAGATGCATGAAGTGTAGATGCAGATGTGAACTCTCGAAAGACCCCAAATGATCCATATTGAATAATAATATATTATTCTGGATCTAAAATACAGAATCCACATAAAATTACAGTTTGGTCATCGACCAATGCAAAATTACGTTTTAGTCCTCGAGACTTGACAATTTATAAAATAGTCCTCCGACTATACTGGAATAGCTAACTAACTTTTTTAAATAGTCAGAATCCCAAAAGAGTCCCAAAACTCTCAGAAATCAACAAAATACAAAATTACAAAACAAGTTCCAAAGGATCCATCTTACTCGAGTAACACCCTGGCTTACTCGAGTAAGACACCCCTCATCTTACTCTAGTAAACCAAACATGGTTACTCGAGCAAGACAGGTCACCTCTCACTCGAGTAAGCCACACCGGTCACTCGAGTGAGACAAGGCTCTTCTTACTCGAGTAAGCAAAACCCTTACTCGAGTAAGACACAACCCAGAAGAACCCAAAAATCGTGTTGCACAATTTAACAGACCAAAATCGATACCAAACACCCACATTGACTCTAAACAAAGCCCTGAACACGAATTTAGGGTTAAAACCACCAAAATAACTCGGAATTTAGGGTTAAGCATGGTTCCTCTGTTTACGTGATTTCTATTGAGCAGGTTCACAAACTTTTGGCTTTGGCAACTGTCAGCATCCTAACTTCAGTGAGGAATCTTTAGGTTAGTGATGACCTTTTGTCCGGGCTCGTCTTTTGTTTTGTAGAGCTTCGCAACGGGATGTAGTTGGGTTACGGAGTTGCCACTTTGACTTTTGTTTTATGACTTCTGCTGTCTTTCGCATTATTACTTTTGATATATTTATTTATTTATATATATATATATATATATATTTGATTTACTATGTTTTCGATTATCAAATGTTATAACAAATGTTTTATAATCTAAATCGTTTGGGTAATATGTTCTGATCTCTGAGGCTTGTGCGAGATGTGCCAGGCTCCCACAAACGGTTCACCTTGTACGCCAGTCACATGCTCGCAATGGGTCGTGACATGCAAACTCGGCCTAAAGCATGAATCCGAATTTAAAAGCATGAAATGAATGAAATAAAGATATTAGATATGTAATCTTACCTATAGGAACGAAATGGGAACAATGGGAAGCAATGAGGACACATTTCGCACCGATTTGAGTGAGAGAGTGACTGAACTAAAGTGAGAGAAACGAAAGAGTCGGGTGGGCGTATTTATAGACCCCTGCCCAAAACAGTGCCCTCACTCGAGTAACCAGCCTGCATCACTCGAGTGACACCTTGTTTACTCGAGTAACACATCATGTTACTCAAGTAACACTTTTCCCAGGTGTTCTTCGTGTTCATCCAAGAACACGACTTACTCAAGTAACACACAAGGCTTACTCGAGTAATCCACACCTCACCTTATTCGAGTAACGCACGAATGCTTGCTCGAGTAACACCTCTCACAAGCATAAATCCTCCACTCAACCCTCGTATTGATCAAGATCGAAATAGAACTGAACGAAAAACTACAGAGAGCCTTACCAGAATCAGACTGGGGTATTACATTTGTTCTCTGAGGCTTTTGTGAGATGGTACGATTTTCTTTACACGGTTCACCTTGTACGCCGATCTCGACTCATTTTTGGGTCGTGGCATCCATACCCGAGGAATACTTGAGGGTTAAAACTATAATATCTTGTATTTTTGGATTAAGTTTTGCTAATTTTTTCAATTAATTTGGAAAATAATTTTTATTGCTTGAAAATTTAATTTTTGTGTGTTAGATGTTATTTGGGTGATTAATGATGTTTTTGAAGTAATTAAGTGTTCAATTAAGTGATAATTTGTTTAAAATAGAAGAAGAAAATCAGAACAAAAAGAACAAAAAAAGTAGAAACGTGCTACAGGTCGTTTACCTTATTCTTTGTGCGTTTAGACCAAACGGCAAGTCGTATGTGATGCGTGTTGTCGTTCGCATTTGGTAGCTGTCGTGTCATGATAAGTTGAGGGCCCGAGACTGGCGTACGAGGCGAACTGTCTATAAGAGCTTGACCTATCTCGCACAAGCCTCATGGATCATAACATACTACCCAAGGCAATTGATTAAAATATTTATTTAACCAAACATGTAAAAGCATTAGAACGTTTAAAAAAAATATTTGTTATTTAAAACATACGTGATAGAGATAAATATATATCATAAATAATGTAATACCCCGTCTAATTTCGACCTATCTTCTGTAGCGATCCGACCAGCCCTGATTTGTTTCGTTCAAATTTTAGCCAATTCTTTGGTGTTTGAGATGTTAATTAAGTGTTGAGGATTGTTAATAATGTTATTTTCGTAAGGTCGGGAGTTGTCAGGACTCGGGAATGGTCTAACGCATGTTTGGAAGTGAAGGAAGTCGAGGAATGCTATTGGGCTAGGGATAATGTACGTTTTGACAATCATGGGTGTACACGTGGCATCATATAACATGGGTGATGTGGACTCGACCACTATCATAACAATTCACGTGTTGGATCAGAACGCGTGGCTACTGATATCCCTGGTAGCTGGGATTTCGTAATACATGTATCATTGATATATAAAAGGCTACTTTGACCCCGTAGCATAGGTGTCCCGTATCATAAAAACAAAAACCATCATTTTACATAGCATAAATCATAGGCATGCAACTTAGCATTTAAAATCATAGAAAAGATATATAATACTTTTATATCAATTTCATAAAACATGGTGTTGATTATTAAATCACATAATCATTTTATTCATTCAACAAATCCTAAGATTAGTCCAATTTCATAAATATGTTCAGCACAACATAAAACATAATAGGAGTTTTGAGACACAACCTATGTGTCTGAAGCTGCTATTCACTCACCTAGATGTCCAAGTTGAATCACCAGTCAAGCCCCACTAGTCGGTGGTTGGCCTCGCTGGCAGGAACAAGAAGCTGAACATAAACAACATGACATATATCAAAATGTGGTACTGTGGCCTATACGAAATGCATGATATGCAAATGCAATGCAAACTTCCATAGTCGCTGAAAACATATATCGAAAGTGACTCCATCACTCTCGATCATAAATTCATAATCTACATAAAATTACAGTTTGGTCCCCGACCACTGTAAAATTATGTTTTAGTCACCGGTACTTGGAAAATTTCAATATAGTCCTCAAAGTATTCTCAAATTACCAAGAGGTTCTCCATAAGTCAGAACTCCCAAATTTATCCCTAAACTCTCAGAAATTGCAATTTAATCCTTAACTTGTAAAATTACAAGTTAGTCCCCAACTTTTCAAAAATTACCATTCTGTGCCTCAACTTTCCCAAAATTACAAATATGAATCCCAACTAACAAAAATTACTAATCTAACTTCAACTTTCCAAAAATTACAAAAGTAGCTCCAACTTTCTAGAATTTACAGAAATAAGAAAGTAGAAAGTTTACTTTTAAAAAATACAAGCATCTCGATTCAACCGATAGAAATCGAAACCAATTATACATATTAACTCTAATTGACCTCTTGAACTCAAATCTAACCTCCATTTCAACAAAACAACTCAATATCATCATGAAAAATCAAATCAAAATTTGAATTTCTAGGCTTCAAGAACAAACAACATCCATTCTTAAATTTTCACTTAGATTCCTGTTTCTCCATGTCCCTCATACATAAATCAATAAAAATCAACCTTCAACTAGCCTAGAATCCATACAAACCCGAACCCTAGCCTCTAACATACCCATTTCGTTCTTCAACTTCTCAACCAAGAGCAATGCATCAAATGGAAGAACAAACCAAGAGATATTGATAAACTCACCTTAGAAATGGAAGGGGATTGGATTAAGGCAAAGAGAGGCGGATTTGGGACAATTTTGAGGTGAACAAATGTGAAAATGGCGAAGGAAGACAAAGGAAAATTAGATGGGAGGGTTTTGTAAACACAACAGGTCAAAACACAATGTTTTGGGCCTGTTTTAACTGACGAAACGTGTGTGTCGTACAAGAGATGCTCGTTCACACCTTACAGGCCGAGAGACATGCATGTCACAATGTGTAATGCGCATTACAGGGCAGACGACAACCAAAATGCCTCGAACGACAACCTCCAGTGCGTCATATGTAGCTTTCGAGACGTGCGTTTCAGCTTGTAATGTGCGTTATAAGGGCTGCACTACACCATTTTCTTCCTTCTCTTCAGTACTTGACTCCAATTAAATTTACATCAAACAATCAATGACTCCAAAGGTTCCAAAACATTATTATTCATTAATAAACATCATAAATCATCCCAATTAAGACTCCGATGATTCAAACTCAAAATTATCCCAAAGATCAAATCGAATTAGATCAAAAAGCTTTAGGAATCATAACCGAGATGGAAGGGATATTAAATGTCATTCATGTGTTACTGGTCGCATGAAATGACACCGTTTTGTAGTTGTCGTTCGTGCTGCTGGTCGATCGTCCGCGGGCGTTGTTGGGCAGAATAAACGGAAATGACGCCGTTTTGCTCTTTATTCTTTAAAATCGACATCCACCCCTAGAAACTCAGTTCTCTCTCTCTCTCTCTCTCTCTCTCTCTCTCTTCGTCCTAACCTTGCCTAGACCACCCTGTCGGGTTTTCAATCTAGAGGACTTTTTCTTCTTGATTGATTTTTTTTTTTGCATCCCTAACTTTTGCCTAAATCTCCCTTTCAAGTTTTCAATCTAGTGGACATTTTTTTTTGATTTTTTCCTTCTTTTTCTTGTTTGGTGTGACTGAACTTGGGTTGGGTACCAAGCTACCTACGTACCTTCCTAAGAAGGATCAAATCATAACGTAGTTCCATTTTTGCATAGATGGACATCAGTGTTTAATTCCAGTTGAAACATTATAGTGAGTATCGTCGAAGCATCAACAATTTGATTCTGCTCGCCTGGAAAATGTTCAAAGTGTATACTCTCTCTCTCTCTTTTCTCACATGAGCCATTGATAGGGCACTAACTTAGCATTCGTTGTTTTCCATTTTTTGATGGATCACTAATTTGAATATCCAAATATCTTTAAATCTTTAACTCTCAGTTCACAAGCTGCTTGCAAACCAATAACACATGCCTTAAATTCAGTGACATTGTTTGTGCATGAAAAACAAAATCTTGTAGTAAGAGGATAAAACTTTTTCCTTTGGAAAAATCAATATCACCTCAATTCCATGTCTCAAGGCATTTGAAGTTCCATCAAAGAAATATTTTGTCTTCTAAACCTTGGTGTATGACCATTTACATATTCATTGAGCAATGCCACTGATTTTTTTCTCTTTCTTTCTCCTTCTTGTTTCTTTCTTTTATTTTCTTTTTCTTCTCTTTTTTTTTTCTTTTCAGCTATATTAAGAGGTCTCTCAAAGTCAGACTCTAGATCGTCACATGTTGTGTTCTTAGATTTTCCATCAACAAATCTAAAAGAAAATCCCAAAGAAAAAACAAAGCAGAAAAAATGGGAATATCAAATGAGAAAGAAGAAAAGATTCAGAGGATAGATGCAAAGAAATGCATTATTTTATTAATTGATTAGAAACATATAGATAAAAGGGTACCCATTATGTAAAGTTCAAGTAATGGCTTTGGATAGAGCCGACAAAAATGCAAATGTTGCATTGCTTTAGAATAATCTCAAGTAACTCAAAAGCTTTGCAATTGTTTCATTTTTGTTCTTTTTCTTTTTATTTTATCATAGAAAAACCAAAGAATTTTTTGATTGCATAGTGACGTCTTAGGACGAGTTGTGACTTCTCATAAATGACTAAACAATAGCAGCAGAAGGCTCACTCTCAAAAGTACTCACAATTGCATTCCCATGATGTGGCAATGAGTTTCTATTGGCATCTGGTTTTGCTGGAGACTGTCTAAGATTTAACCATTTGAGATCTCGCAAAGCTTAAACCTTGTGTTTTAAAACAATACAGTTCTCAATAGGGTGCCTCATAACTCCTGCATGATAATCATAACGGGCATTTGGATCGTACTATTTAGGGTAAGGAGATTTTAAAGGCTCTATAGGCACTAGTGCGAGTTGGTGATTTTCAATTAATTTTGGCAAAAGTTCAATATAGGACATTGGCAAAAGCAAACCGAGATAGACTGAGAGAAACGGTGGTGACGACAAGGGAAGGCCGAGATAGAAAGAGGGAGAGAGAGACCAACCATGACCAGGGAAGGCCGAGAGAGAGAACGAGGCAGAAGGGTCGTCAGCATCCAAGAGCAAAGGAAGAAATCTCCATGGTTTAGTTATTACAATGGGCCACAAAAGAAATGGGCCATCCGGTATAAATGGGCCACAAATAATCAACTAAAAATGGGTCAACATTACTTGGGCCATTCGACAATAGGCCACAAACAAATTAAGATGACGTTTGTTAACAATTTGTCCAAATTAAGAAACAAAATGGAGATCTAATTAAAAGCTGAACAAGAGCAAAACTAGGTTTGGAAAGAATTGAATCCAAATTAATATTTTTTAATTTTTAGCACTGCCA
This sequence comes from Flueggea neowawraea, assembly GCA_948243855.1. Taxonomy (NCBI): domain Eukaryota; kingdom Viridiplantae; phylum Streptophyta; class Magnoliopsida; order Malpighiales; family Phyllanthaceae; genus Flueggea; species Flueggea neowawraea. The sequence goes on along the minus strand of CAODLS010170539.1, from coordinate 7,603 downwards.
AAAAATGGGTGATTGTATGCCCTGGATGTGTCCTTGCTATGTGCTTTGCCAATGGATATATACAATTATGAACTTCATTATCTCTCTCTCTCTCTCTCTCTCTCTCTCTCTCTCTCACACACACACACACACACACACACACACACACACACTCAAACCCACTGAACCGACCAGTATTGTCTCCTTAATATCATACAATCACCACTTTTGTTGTTTCAATAACTTAAATCATTTGCGATCTTTTCTTTTATGCCACTTTGAGTACTCACATGTACATAATCTAGGACGTGAGATGCACCAATTTCGGTGTGCTTGTTGCTAATTGCGTTGAGATATTCTGATAAAGGCCTGAAAAAGTGAGTAGCCCTTTCCCTTTTTGCTTTAGTATGGTTTGTGAATAAATTTGATATGAGAACATGGTCATAATAAGTACGTATATATATGCATGCAATTATTTTGGATGGGCGAAATTATATATATTTCAAGGTTGGAATTTAGAAAATGGTTACTGCTAATTTCTTTTCTAATAAATGTCGAGGATGTGTCCCTTTTCATTTCCTGCAACTCTATTACTAGTGCATGCATGAAAGTTAATAAGGAAAAGCAACCATCAAGTGTTGCTAAATTGTCACATTTTTATCAATTTTGACCCAACGTTTAATCATTATCACATTTTTGACAATTTTGGTCCTGCTGAATTAAAGGTGGTTTACATCTAAATCTTACCTTGTGTTTTGAATACTTAGCAAAATCTTGGAATAATGGTGAGTTGAGTACTTAAGGAATTTTGACCCTAAAAGTGTTAAGATATAAGCAAAAGTGTGAAAAAAGATAAACAGTTGAAGCAAAACTCAAGCGACAACAAAGAGACTCACATCACCCTGTTTAGTCTTATCCATTAGAACCAAAATGGAGAAAATGCACTTAATGAGATAGGAAGACCAACCGATAGGAGTCACGCGCCTGTCAAAGGGAGATAGATACACATCCAGGCTCGACAACACATGATAAAATATGTGAAAAAAATTCGAATAAACACATCTCAATTTATAGTCTAGTGACTATTTTCATTAGAGATCCTATATAGATAAAAGACTTAAGGACATATCAATAGACTTATAACTCAGTGATACTAGAATCAACTATAACACTAAGAATTATGGGTTCAATTCCCGCTATGGGAGCAAATAAAATGACTTGTCAAACAATTAAAAGCTTAATTAAGGACATTAAAGGAACGGAGGCTACAAGCTCTTTATTCTGCCCTCGTGAGCTCGTCACTACTATTCACAAGCTACAAGGTCTTTATTTCTACATCTATTTGAGAGTGATTGCATTTGGGGATTATTATTCTTATTGGTTATCTAGCCCATTTTAAGAGATTATGTCCCTCCTACTTGTATATATTAAGACTATAATTGTAGTTGATTTGATTGAATGAAAGCCATACTTTAATAAAAAAAACAAAATTAGTGTCATTTTCTATTTCATTAATGAAAGTATGGATACACTAATTTGTCCAAATATAATAATTTAAAAATTTACTAATTAAGAATGAATTTTTTTTGTCAATATGAAATAAATTTTATTGCCACAAAAAGGTTATACGATCAATATAACATCTCCATAACACCTTTTACAACCTCAAATAACTCACTCTTCTCTTAATCCCCTCATCGAACTCAACCTCCCATGTGGGTTGAGATCTAAGAAAGATCAATAAGGAAAAGTTACAATTTATGAAACACAACAAGAACAGGGTTACAACATAGAGCCCAAACAACCAGCTCCTATCTACTATCCTGTACAAGAATAAACTCAAAGAATAGCGCCAACCATCTATACATTAAGTAAGAAAACTATCACTGCTAGGAATTCTGTAGTGTATAATATCAAAATTTCGTCTAATAACTCGTTCTTTGTTGGGGCCTTCACTCTGAAAAACAGTAGAATTGTGTTCTTCTCATATCCAATAGATAGTTGCACAAAAAGCTGCACGTCGAATTTGATTAAGTACTAATTTACCTCTAGCTCCGCGAGAGAACCAGCTGGCTTCTCTCCTCCACCGGAGTGGGGCTCTACCAATACCTCAACGACTCATAACAACTCTCCAAACTTCGGAACTGAAAGGACAACTAAAAAAGAGATGGTCAATCCATTCAGCTAAAGATGCACAAAGAACACAACCATCTTCTTGTATCAATCCCCATTTGAGCAGTCTTGGCTTTATAGTCAGTTTATTCAACAAGGCTAACCGAGCAATAAAACTGAACCTTGGAACATGACTTTTGCCCCATAATAATGCAAACCAAGAGACACACTCCGCGTTATTCCTTAACGAATCTCAGACGCTTTTAACAAAAAACAAACCTAAAGGGAGGGTTTCCATACCATAGAATTCTCAACATCTTCATTCACTTTCATAATTTGTACAAAATTCCACACATTCAAAGTGTAGTCATTCAGTGGATTCGGCAGGCTCCAATCCTCATGCCTCCAAACATCCTGCACTTTTGCCTTTCGAGGAATGTTGGGTTCATAAATATTTACATCCGGAAATACATCCGCTAAAGACTTATTATTCGCCCATGGATCATGCCAGAAAGCAAATCTGGTTCCAGCCCCTAGTTGATACTTGAACAAATGTTTCACTTCACTTTTTAGATTGTTCTAGGACCAACTGGAGTCAATTGGCTTCGTAATCCATTAAAAACTAAGGATATATTTAGTTTAGAATACAATTCCCTGCTTTTTCTTTTTAAATTGAAAATATTTTGAGAATATATTTGTTAATCAAAATATTTTTTTAACAAAATTTTCATTTTTTATATATATTTTCTAATTTTTTAAAAAACAATAGAAGATTACTAAACTTTTTTGTAATAAAACTATTCTAAAATTTTTATTTTGGCAACAATTATATCTAAATTTAAGAGGTCAAAACTTCCATTTCAACAACTGTAACAAGTGAAAAAATAAAGTGGAATAAAATGACTGGTTGAGTTGGTAATTACGCTCACCTTAAAATCTTGAGGTTTTGAATTCCAACTCGTCATGAGAGATTTTGGGTTAAAGGATAGTATAAGATTTGAATGTATTCCAAATCTAAAAAAACAACTGTAACATGTGAAAAACACAAAAAATTTCTCCGACCACAACATAAGTATGTTGGCTAAGAAAACACAAGTATAATTAAAAAAAAATAAAGGGAAAGAAACCACAAGTATTGTCCAGAATCCAGAGAGAACGAAAGAAATGACAAATATATATAGTCAGTACGGACCCATCTCCATTTCTCCGAACCTGCTTCCTTCTTGCATGTGCCACGTCATTATTGTTTTAAATTGTCGTTATTCCCCACCAAAGCACACCCAGCCGTTAAAACCTCCGGCACGTGTGTATTTTTCGCAATTCCAATCTTACCCCTGTGACCTCAAAACTAAACGGCGCCGTAGGGTCTCGGTTAGGTGAAAAGCCATCCGCCAATTCGCCGTCGTATTCTCCCTTAATCCAATCTTCCTCCTCACTTCCCGTTGAGTTGAAGACTTCCAAATTCCCCAAAATACCCCGAAGCGAAAGCAACACTGCCACGTGCCAACCTTCTCCTACAAAATTCAAGCCGTTCGCGTTACGGCAGTATTAAAAGGATTCATTCAGCCATGGCATTGAAACCAAACATGACGTGCCCACTCTCTCCTTTTATTACTCCAAAATTGATTCTCTTCTCTCTCTGGAAATTCTCTCCTCGTTTCTCTCTCTGGGTAGGGTTTCGTTAGCTTTACTTCGACATCATCAAAGATAGAGAGCTGTACAGTGCTTTACTGGTACGTTTGTTCTCTCCGCGTTTTATAGGAAGTGAATGTTGGGTTCTGTGATTGTTAAACCGGTTCGGTTTCGTGTCGTGTTTGGTCTTTTCTTTCCAAAAATCGGAAAGAAGAGGGGATTTGATATCTATGGGGATTTTGAATAAATTTTTTGTTAAATTTGAGATTTAATTTTTTTTTCTTGGGGGTTGTTTTTATCTTGTGTAATGGGAGATTTTTACTTACAAAAGTTCCGATTTCTTGCATTTTCCCAGCATTTTCTCGGTTACCAATCCGGGGGTTTTATGCATTGAATGGATGCAGAAATTTTTGTGTTCCGCTCTGTTTGGTAAAACTTCAGGATACTGAGAGGGAAATGGGAATTTAAGCTAATGATTGTAATTTCTTGTTTTTTAAACACGGGCTTTGATGCTTCTTATTGATTAGTTTTTGCATTCAAACCCAACAGCGGATTCATAAGTTTTTGAGTGAATTGAAGCTGTTGGTGATTTGCTTTTCTTCCCGCTGTATGATATCCAGAGCGATTACTTTTTATATGCTTGATTTGAATAGTTGCCAGGAAATGCTAATTTTTATTTGAGGCATAAAACTATCTTTACCATTTCTGATCTGATGCAGAAAACTAACCGACGCAGGGAGATGAATTTGGTGGTGGTTGTATGGTTCATTGCCAAGTAAATATGATGACAATGACTATAATATATTGCTCTCATTTGGTGGCATCACTCTGAAGATTGATGATGGTGATGATTTTTAAGATGAAGATGATTTTGATGTCCATGGATCTTATGCAATTATTTGAGGTAGTGATCTAATTTTGGAAATAATCATCTGCTTGTATTTATTGTAAATAAAGATGCGAGCTTCTGAGTGGTTGCTGAAGATGGGTTAATTTATTTTGATTGTCTGTTCTGAAATTATTTAATCGATGGCAATTGCCGGTCTGCACAATGTTTCTGTGCTTGATTCCTCATTCCGTAGGGAATCTCAACTGGAGACTGTGAGACGGCAGGCTGATGATGGAAGGACGGGGAGCACCCGGGCATCATCACTTCTGCAAATGTGGCGGGAGCTTGAGGATGAGCATGTGGTGAGTCATTCACAAGGAAGAAACGGCGAGAGGTCCCTTCAACAAAGGAGTGATGGAGTGAATTCTGGCCTTTCTGTTTTAGATGTGTCCGATAGTCGTGGGAGTGAGCACAGCGGTGTTTCAGACACTGTGAGTATTGGGGAGAGTGATTATGGACAATGGTCCCCGGGTCTAATTGGATCAGAGAATGGACAAGAGGATTCTTCTGATCTAGGGGAGGTTGAAAGGGAGAGGGTAAGACAGATTTTTCGAGAATGGATGAACACTGGTGCAAGGGAACGAATGTCGAATGTGTCCCGAAGAAATAATGGCTCTAGGGCTGAATGGCTTGGTGAAACTGAGCAGGAAAGAGTACGGATTATAAGGGAGTGGGTACACATGAACACTCAGCATAGAGGCCCCTGTGCTGACCACAGAGAAGAGCAAAGTTCCGAATTTGTTGGCCAAATAGAACAGGTTCTTGATGGATCAGTTGTTAACCACAATGAAGGCCGACCAGAACATAATCGCAGGGGTTTTCGTAGATTATGTGGCAGGCAGGCTTTGCTTGATATGCTTAAAAAGTCTGAGAGAGAACGGCGAAGAGAGCTTCAAGATTTATTGGAGCATCGAGCTGTATCACAGTTTGCACATCGTGGTCGGATTCAGGTTTGCTGCTATGATTATTTCCTCTCCATTCACTAAATTTCTATTGCAGCAATTTGTTTTTTGATATATCATTGCAACAATTTAGTGTGTTCTGCTTTTTCATGCCTTGTGTTGATATGCACATGTGATGTCTAACACCAAGCTGCTTTGATAAGAAAGGTGTATATTTTAACATAACTACTTTTGGTTGATTAAAGAAATTGATTTTTCTAATGGATCCTAGATTACTAAAAGATGATTGAAAGATTCTCTGACATGCTTTATTTGTGAAATTAATTTTATAGCTTTTAGGATGTTGTGATGACATCATGTTTTTGTTTGCTTGCCTGCCACTGTAATTGTTGGAAGCTTTGCCAACATTTTTTCTCTTTTGCTTCTGATATTTTATTGTTTCTCTATCCTTTTATTTTGTATTGCAGTCATTGCTTAGAGGTAGGTTCTTGCGAAATGACAGAATGATCGAAGATGGGAGAGCAACATCTGTAGCTGCAAGTGAATTAGGCCTATTGAGGCAAAGACATACGGTCTCTGATCTGAGGTACTTGGACCTTTATCATCATATTGTTGAGTTCTTCCTCTGCTGACTATAGTTTTGATGCATTTCTCTCTCTCTCTCTCTCTCTCTCTCTCTATATATATATATATATATATATATTTGGAAACCTGCAAAAATGTGCATAGTTTTGCATCTGTTGATGTGAGTAGTAAAAGTTCATTTTCAATTTTTTTTTTTCCTTTTACTGCACAATCCATCATGATGATGTTGTTTATCCTAGTTTTCAGTACTTATTCACTAGCATTATCTGTTGCGTAGGCATGTTATTATGATGCAAACTAAGTAATGCTGGGCTGGAAATTGTATAATTTTTCTCCGTGTCCAATTGTACTGCAACCGCTGGAATTAAGAAGTGAAGTAAATTAAACACTTCAGCAACCATATAAATGATTCTGTTTTTCCCGGTTATAGAAACTTTCTAACAAAGATCTCTGTTGTGTGATATTCAGTATATTACGATAAATTTGTGATGTTGATATCCAGTTAGTCTAGAATCAAAATGCACTATGTTTGGGATTCCTGATTTTCAAGGCTTTTTGATTTTACCTTCAAGATTTGATGCTCTTGTGTTTATATGTTATGTATTGTCTTTTCATGCAGGGAGGGATTTTTCTCCAGATTGGATCATTCAACTTGCATCCAAGGAAGCAGCAGCACATCTGATACGTCATCTAATACTGATATTAACAGCAGTAGAAGTGAACAGAACCACGAAAATAATACAAATGTCACAGATGCATCTCATGAACAAACTGAGTCGAATATTTGCAAAAGAACTGATACGGGAGCTGACACTGTTGAAAATACAAGATGGACAGATCCTACTCATTTAGCAGATGAGTCTGGACACATTGCTAATAATGCAGTAATTGTCACGGATCATTCTAATGAAATTGAACTTGTTGAGAGAAGGAACAATTTGGAGGAGGAGGTGAATAGAAACTCCTCTGAATGTCCTTATGGTGAACCATCATCAGAAGCAGTGGAAAATGATGCCACGGAATCTATAGTTCCACCATCAGTCAGTGAGATGCTTTTGCAACAATCTGAACCAAATGGAGAAGAAACTCCTAGCACTACTGTTTCAAATCACGTAGCCAATTTGGTTGACAATCTCGTTGAAGATGTAAATTTGCATGAAGCTGCTGCTGAGGTAGAACAGCTGAACCAAAATTTGGAAGGTGAAGAACCAGAGTCATATGGAGTTGGCCTCGAATCGGACATCAATAGACATGAAAGTGAAACTATTGCCAATGAATTGATGGAAAATGAAGATAGAGAAGCTGCTCAAGTTTGGCATGAAGATGACGGTGGTTTCCAAGTGGCAGTGCAAGGTTGGCTGGGGGAACCTTCTGATCAGGAAGTGAATCCTGCAAGAAGAATGGATCCCTTTTATTTACCTGATGATGATAATGTATACAGTATGGAACTCAGGGAACTCGTCAGCAGGTATGAATTAATTGCTGAAGGGTTTATTTCTTTGGT
>CAODLS010170504.1:0-28239 GCA_948243855.1 Flueggea neowawraea | reverse complement strand
TTGATTCCTAAGACCCTTTTAAAAGAAAGCACAGAGTAAGATGCCTCAATTTGTTTCTTTCCATTTTTGCTTTTGCCATTTAATTTCTTCTTTTCCCTGCAGAGCAGGACGAAACTTTAGAATATGTGATATTATATTTTGGTCCTCTTTAACTTCTACTAACCACATACAAGTACAGAATCACACCAACAGTTAATGTCACATGGACATATAATATTGAAAATAAGAAACGTTTCTAGGTTCTCATTCAAAATTATGCAACATTCCATAATATTAGTAGATTCACCTACTTGAGAAAAGAAACGATATATTGTTACAATTATAAATGCTATTTTCGTTCAAAATAAGAGAATTATTAGATTGAATGCAACCGAAATTTTATATATTTGTCTCCTTTTGGTTATTCATATTTGTCTCCTCCTTTTGTTTCTAGGTGCTGTATGCTGATGAGGATGAAGAAACACTAAATCTCAGAAGGGAACGGTGGGAAATAATCGAAGATACTATCTTACCAGATAAAGTGGGTATCTTCTTTCTTTTTCTCACTTATTTTTTTTTTCATTTCTGATATTTCTGGTAATCTGTTTTCAAAATGTATGAGTCACTTATCTTGTGTTTGTATCTGATAATGTTGTCGGGGGCAGGATTCCGAGCATGATACTCCATCTGAAATGTAAGTTTTGCCCTTATCTTTGCTCATTACTAAGGGAGTTTCATATATAGCGTTTAAGATTCCTTTGCTCAGTGTATTTTCTAGTTTTTTGAATCATGTTATATCTGATATACAAGTACAATTAATTTTATGAATGACATTATTTGCTTTTTTATCAGAACCAAGTTACTGAAATATTTAGTCTTTTACCATATTATTCTGATTCTCATGCTCAATACTCTCAGTCTCTTGCTGCTTTTTTTTTTTTTAAGTCTGAATTTTCTGTTAATTGTACTTCACTTGACTGCTCAATGGTTTTCTATTATTTTGCTCACTCAATTTTTATTTTAGACATTACTTTCATGTCTTGTGTGCATGCAAGTCTGCTTAACATGCTAACATATCAAATCTGTTTCTCTTGTTGAATTTTTCATCTGAACCCTCTCTTCTCCAGCGTTTTGTTTCGAGGCAAACAGAATATTTTGCTGAAATAATTGTTGGGATGAATCAAGATGGCAAATTTCTGTTATTAGAATATGATATGTGAAATGAGGAAATATGAAATGACCTGCCAAATTGTTATTGTATGTAAACAAGATTTCAATTACCGTTGTTATAAGATATTTTGTACTTGTGCATTGTATGACCAGGCTACAAAAAGGAAAACCAAAAGCAAAAGTGAAGTTAGAGTTGGACACACAACTGAAGGCTGATTCATCATTGAACAGGTTCGTTTATGTACTTTCATCCATCCTCATCGCCTCATTGCATGTTGCGCTCTGAACTGAAGCCGTGATGATGGTTTTCTAGGAGTAGAGCGGCCAGTGCTTCTACGAGCAAAGCTAGAAAATCCGGCAGCACATCTACTGACAGCGATAGGCATTACAAAGCTGTTGGCGTACCCACGAGTGAACTCGGTTCCAGTGTAAAAGACGATGGCAAAGTATCTTCATTCACATTGAAGATAAAAGGTCCAAAGCCTCCAAAGAAAAGTAAAACTATGACGCCGGAGATGCCCGGAAGCCCCAGTAAAGATGAAACTCAGGCATATGAAAATGAATCCTGTGTTGGCGATGGAACGAAAGACAGAAAAATTCAGCTACCAAAGTGAGAGGATCAATAGAGCAAGATCTATCAATAGAAGGTGAAGCCATCTGAGGTAATTTATATTTGTAAATAGGATGGCCAAGGCTAGCTCCTTCCAAAATTTTGGTTTGGCACAGGGGAAGTGTTGGTTATGCAGTATCCTGTGTCGTGTCTATATCCTTATTTTGTGAACATTGATGTAAATGGAATTTTTTGGCAAGTGTTGAGCTTGCTTTTAAATCAATCTTACTTTACTAGCTCTCAATTTCAAATGGTACCTTTTATTTAATCCAATCCTTGTCAATGTCTAGACTGTAATATGCAGTTGAATACTTGAATTCAAATAGCAGGGAGGGAAAAGTTTAATACTAGAATATCTATATCGATTAAAAAAAAAAGAAGAGATATAGTAGAATATAATGATATTCATGATGAAGATGTCCTTGAAATAATATAAGTTCATTGCCACCAACCTACAAGCATTTTCGTTATGCAATGCTTTAAGGCTTTTCCTTTTCCTTTTTGATCAATATATTAAGGCTTTTTCTCAATATATTAAGGCTGTTTTACTCTCAAAGCACATAATTGATAATAAATTTAGTGGGTGATAATCAGGGTAATAGTTTGGTTGTTCGAGGTAGACCAATTGAGCAGAAATCAGGCGATAATAAGAAGAAAGGTAGATCAAAATTTAGACATAAGAATTTCACATGTTTATTGTAAGAAAAGGAAGCATATTAGGACTAATTGTTTTGACCTCACAAATAAACAACTTTGTGAAGACGAATCCGTTGAAGCTGGTGTTGCAGAAGATGGGTCTGTTGGTGATCTTTTTTGTTAAAAACAATAACAAGTGCAAATTGAATGATGGATGGATCATGGATTATGGCCGTTCTTACAATATATACCGAGAAGGGACTGGCTCCTCACTTGTGAATCTGGCAAAGGTGGATCTTTGTTAATGGGCAACGATACTGCATGCATGATTTTTGGAACAGGAACAATCCGAGTTAGAATGCGCGATGACATCGTACGTAGGCCTGGGCACGGTTCGAGTAAATTGGGGGATTTTCAAATCTCTAGTCTAGTTCTAAAAGTCGGAGATTTAAAAAATTTAAGATGCAGACTAGTCCGTAAGAAAAAAATTATCAATTCTGTGTTGTCTCAAAATTTGGGAAATAATTGGATATTCGGGATAAGTCAGAACGGAAAAATTGTTCTGTAATGTCATGCTTCCATATCATTTAGGAGTCAAGACCAATAGTCGCTCATAAGCATTTTTCTCTTTCAAACAACTGAGACGTTTTTTTAAGGATAAAACTGTAAAATTTTATGAGTTCAGAGCGGATAATACCTCAGTGGATAGACTTAGCGCACGTCTATGGTCCATGGACATAATCCACATGTTCAAATATTTAGCTTTTAGAAATTATAAAAGCAAAAAAAATTCCATTTACCTTGCTCGTATTAAAAAAACTATTATATTAACATCTAAAAAAATTACCTACTTGTTCCATGTTTACATTATAATTAAAATCCAAAAAATTAAGGATAACAATGGAAGGAAGCGACGACACTCGTGACGGAACTAAAGTTTGTTTTAATCGAGTTATATTTTTTTTGTTAATTGAATATATATAAAATAAATATCTGTGAAGTATTAATTCATACAAATCCAACTTCATTTATATATACTAGTTTTTGCGTACGTGCAACCTCATTTATTTTTTTATAATTACATTTTTAATATCATAAAATATTTATTCAATTTTTCATATTTTAAAGTTAAATTCCTTAATAAATAAGACAAATTTAAAATATAGTATTAATAAATAAAATTTGAAAATTTCATAAATAAATAAAGATACTTTTGTACAACAATTAAGGATAACAATGCATGTAATTAATAAAAAATTAATATTGTAGATAAATAAAAAACTAAAATCTTTAAATATTAAGAGTATTAGATAAATAGAATTAAATTTAGAGAATTATATAAAATTAAAATAATTTCATAGATAAAAAGAATAAAATGTAAAGTATCAATATAATAAAAATTTACTTAACAAGTGCATAAATAAATCAATATACATTTTTAGGAAAAAAATAGAGACTAATATTTATATTTGTTGGACAATGAAAATGTAATTTTAGAATAAAATAATTTTATTTCCTATAAAAGAACTTCAATGAAAACCAGCAATAGTATGTCACCACCTGGGAATCTAGCTACAAAAACATTCTTAGAAATTCAGCATATTGTTGTTGATTAATCATGTCGATTTATGATTCAGCAAAAACGAAATCTAACTCCATAACAATTTTTTTAATAATAATTTATTTTTAAATTTATTTAAGATAATGTAATAAATTATTAAAGGGGCTTATAAGTATTTATGAATAAAAAAGATGGATAAAAATGTTTAAAAAAGTTTTCTTCACATCCGTACATTTATATATGTTATGATTATCGGTTATTATTTCAGCTCGAGACAGTTCTCAGTACGAATATAAACTAAGAATCAGAATCATTCCATATTATAATTTTCAGACAATTAATTCGACGAAAGTTAAAAGTCAACTGGAGTTTTTGGTTTTAATACAGTTATGATCAATTATTCGGTTCAATTCAAAAATCTCTAAGACCCATGCCCAACCCTAATCAGACGAACATTGTCTACTATTTGTCACGTTCTAGAGTTAAGACACATCTTTTTTATTTGGCAACGGAAGAATATTGTCTCTTTAGACCAGTGGCAGAGCTAAAATTTTGGCTAAACAGGGGCTAAAGTAGGCAGGATTGGATGGTGGTCGTTGGGTCGGACAAGGAGACAAAGCGGCAGCGTGGACGATGGTCGATGGAGGGAGGTTGTGGAGTGTGAGCAATGAAGAGAGAAGCAACGCAGTGAAGACCACTGCTTCCTAGGGCTGCAAATGAGCCAAGCCACTAGCGAGGCGGCTAGACGTTCAGATCGATAATAAACGAGTCGAGCTTGAACAAACTTTAAAGCTCGAATTCGTAAACGAGCTGAGTTTGAACACCTAAAATGTCACAACTTGAAGTTGGCTCGTGGCCAGCGTACGAGGTGAACCGTCTGTGGAAGCCCAACCCATCTCGCACAAGCCTCAAAGATTAGACATTTACCCAAATTCATATTATTATCTGGCTTATTAGTTATATTAAAACATTATACAAATATTAAATTTAGAAAATAATATTCCAAATATCAAACATACTTATAATACCAAAATACTGAATAAGTATTTTAAATAAAAATACATTAAACAATATCTATTAGATACAAAACCATAATCCACTACCTAGTGTGGAACATCTAACAGAAACTGAAACTCGGGCCCGAACAATAGGACACTCATTGCTAATAAGGGTACCTCACTGAGTGTAGAAGATCGAACGACCGCTATCCATAATACCTAAAAGTTGAAGTAAAAATAAACCAGAAAAGGAAAGGGGGTAAGAACCCAGTGAGAGATAACACTCCAGAGCAGCTCCGGTCTCACAAAAATCGTTTTGCAAAAATTTCAAAAATTATCACATGCAAATATAAGTGTATGTACGTATACACTGTAGAGTCAATAATCACACTAGAAAAGGAGGTTGAATAGTGTGATAATAGAAGCTTTGAATTTTCTTCAAAAATAAGTGCGATAAAAGAAAGAACACCAAGAACCTATAGTGGTTCGGCCAACTCGATGCCTACATCCACTACCTAAGTATCACCACTTAGGATTTTCATTATCACTCTTTTCAAAGATTACAACTTCACTTTCTAGCTAAGTGAGAACTCTTACAAGGTTCTTGATTCTGATTCAAGAACAAAGACCAATCTAAGGATCTGCCCTTGATCCCACTCACAATCACTCTAAATAATGTTTTTACAAACACTCACCAACAAATTATAAGCTAGTGATACAAGCAAATGAAGAATGAAATAGAAGAACAAATACACTTGTATCAATAAATGAGAAATTCAATGCTTTGATGCTTGGTAATTGTAAGAATTCAATGTCCAAATGTTGTGTGTATTTTTCTGACTTTCCAAGCATGTATTTATACCCTTCTCATAGCTTTTGTACCATTGTGATACATATTATAGTCGTTATGGGCCAGTTTGGGTTGCATTTAATGCACTGTCAGAGTATCAAGACATACGTTGACCCTTTCACAACGTACATTGTGAATTGCACCTTCAGATGACGTACGTTGTAAACTTACTTAACGTACATTGATCATATGAACACTCCCCCATGACGTACGTTGTAATAACAAAACATACGTTGTTAATATCAAATTTCAATCCAGTAGCCTCTGATTTTCATCAGGAGCTTTCACCGTACATTGACTTAAACTAACGTACATTGTGATGAATTATCACGTACGTTTCCCTGTGTATAACGTACGTTGCAATTCTTCAGTTTACCATTGTACTTGAATTTTTTATCGATCCACATGGAGGATAAACATTCATTCTCTTATCGCAAATCTTCTTTTTTTCTTCCATTCATAACGTACATTGTACATTTGATAAAACGTACATTGATCATTTTTGCATCAACCTTCAAATTTCCCGCGTGAATGTAGCATACGTTGATGGTGTTGAGACGTGCACTAAAGTACCCCAAGACGTACATGGGTATTTTTAAGACATACATTGATCATCCAGATGATGTACGTTGATTTAATATAACGTACGTTGATTTTTCCCTGAACCATCCAGTAGCTTCTGTTTGATTTTTCATCAATTATAACGTACTTTGTATGTATCAAAACATACGTTATGATCATCACAGTTCATTTTCAATTTTGTTCATCATCAAAACACAAAGGGATCTAAATGTTGGCCAACTTTGGTCAAACAATCTCCCCCGTTTTTATGATGACAAAACACTTAAGCTCCCCCTGAATAAATGCACCAAAAATTCAAGAAATTGGATCAAAGTTTTTGACTTTTTCCATTTTGTTAGTTGATAAAAATAACCAATTTTAATGACTAACTCTAAATTTATGCATTCATTATTTAAAACCATTTTGATTTTATTCTAGTCTTAATTTGTACAAGTCCTCCCCTTTTTTTTTGTCATCACGCAAAGAGGGAAATAAAGAGCATACAAAAAATTTGCAAGAAACAAGAAAACATCAACAAGAACATCAATATCATAACCAAATATATATACATATCATCAAGAGTACACATAGTGGACAAAATACAGAAATACAATGACAAATCATCAAAGTATAGAATATGCAAAATGAATGAAATGTCGATCCCGGTCTCGATGATGATCATGATAGAAGTAAGTGACCCTAAGAATCTAAACCAAAATCCTTAGGGGTCAAGGTAACATTCGATTGTCCATGACTAGATGATGGTATATCCGATGGAGGGGGACACTCGAGATCAATCCCGACGATAGAGGTAGTAGCAATGGCGAAAGGAAAGGTAACACCTGGAAAGGCATGATGAAACATATGTCCAATAAAAGTGTGCATCCCAGCTATTTCACTCTGCACCTCTCTCAATATATCCACTCTCATCAAGGCCATCTCTGATCTCAACTCATCGACAACCGATGGAGGCACCTCGGGAGCATTCTCCCTCTAGGTCTATCTCTCGGCCAATCATGCTCTCGATCCTCATCAACAATGGTAGCGGGAGGTGCGTCCCATCTAAAAATATACTGCTCACGTGTAGGTATCGGAGCTTGAGGGTCAGCCAACCTATCACCGTCTCGCGAGTATGGCCAAAATACCCAACCGCGATTAGTAGTGAGAAATAGTTGCTTTGCTCTCAAACTACCACCATGAACCGTTTGATTCCTAGGAATAGGAATCCCTATGAGATCCGAGAATTTGACTCCATATCGCTCGAAGATCTCAGTTAGTATCGATCCATAGGGAATTCCTTCCTTCTTTTGGGTATCGACCCGATAACCCGCTCTTTGTAATGCCGATGCTTTCGTAGTCATCCAATCGATGACAATGAAAGCGAAGTTAACGCGATGACCCTTCAAAATATGATACATTATCTCTAAGTCCTGCTCCATAAATTTGTGCTGGGTTTTCCGTTTCGGCATTAAGTTTCACGTGATCACTTCATGTACCATTCGCATCTCGACTCCAAAGTCATTGTGCTAAAAATGATCATCAGGGATCTCAATGACAGCCTTATCTCTCCTCATCCAAACCTTGCACTCGATTTCGTCGAGTACTTCAACAGCCTCACTGTACTCCCCTTCTTCCGTCATCTCCTCATTTTTATATTGGAATTGGTTTTGGTAGTGATTAAGAGATGGGTTCTGGAGGATTTCATGAAGTGAGTGAGATTTGGGAAAGAAAATTACGTTGTTAGGGTTTTGAAAGTGTGGAACAGTGACGAGAAACACGTTTCTGATATACTGTTTATCCATACGATGTACGTCTTAAAAATATCCACATACGTCTTGGGGTACTTCAGTGCACGTCTTGACACCATCAACGTACACTACATTCATGCGGGAAATTTGAAGGTTGATGCAAAAATGATCAATGTACGTTTTATCAAATGTACAATGTACGTTATGAATGGAAGACAAAAAGAAGATTTGAAAATCAGAGAATGAATGCTTGTCCTCCACGTGGATCGAGAAAAATTCAAGTACAACGGTAAACTGAAGAATTGCAACGTACGTTATACATAGTGAAATGTACGTCATAATTGATCACAATGTACATTAGTTTAAGTCAACATACGGTGAAAGCTCCGGATGAAAATCAGAGGCTACTGGATTGAAATTTGATCTTAACAACATACGTTTTCTTATTACAACGTACGTCATAGGGGAGTGTTCATATGATCAATGTACGTTAAGTAAGTTTACAACGCACCTCATCTGAAGGTGCAATACACTATGTACGTCATGAAAGGGTCAACGTACGTCTTGATACTCTAACAGTGCATTAAATGCAATCCAAACTGCCCCACAGCGGCTATAATATATATCACAATGGTACAAAAGCTATGAGAAGGGTATAAATACATGTTCGGAAGGTCAGAAAAATACACACAACATCTGGACATTGAATTCTTACAACTACCAAGCATCAAAATATTGAATTTCTCATTTATTGATACAAGTGTATTTGTTCTTCTATTTCATTCTTCATTTGCTTGTATCACTAGCTTATACTTTGTTGGTGAGTGTTTGTAAAAACATCATTTAGAGTGATTGTGAGTGTGATCAAGGGTAGATCCTTGGATTGGTCTTTGTTCTTGAATCGGAATCAAGAACCTTGTAAGAGTTCTCACTTAGCTAGAAAGTGAAGTTGTAATCTTTGAGAAGATTGATAGTGAAAATCCTAAGTGGTGATACTTAGGTAATGGATGTAGGCATCGAGTTGGCCAAACCACTATAAGTTCTTGGTGTTCTTTCATTTATCGCACTCATTCTAGGAGAAAATTCAAAGCTTCTATTATCACACTATTCAACCCCTCCTTCTAGTGTGATTATCGACTCTACACCTATTTATATGTTTTACAATGATTTCTAGCCTAACTAGCTCAAGAAACCCTAAACATACTCCCAAACCCTAACCACCTATTTATTATTATTTGATGGAAGTTGGGAGATTCATTAAGTAGAAGAATCAATATATAAGTTTGGATGGCTAACATGTGGGGAGCCACTAGCTCTAAGCAAGTAAATGAGTTGCGTGTTTCCCTAATTGCTTTACAAAGTTTCCATGCCAATTCTGAAATTGATGTAATAAAATACAACAATCATGAATAATGAAGCCTAATATGATTCACTAAAATCAAACAATTTGACTCAACAATCAGGTTGTCAAATTGCATATGCTTGGCCATAAGAGAGTTCTTTCGAGGTAAGTGCTTAGCTAGTAGTGGATCTAGAATACCAGTAGAAAGAAACATTCTTACTGAGAAAAAAATATTCTTCGATCCTTTATGTCTACCTTGATCATCAGGGATAAATCTCATGATCAAACAAACTCCTTCCTTTGTTTGTGATAATGTGTTAAAGCTGTGGAAGATAGACGACTTCTCCAAAATGTTTTTCTACATGAGGTTTTTTGGTATGAAGAAACACAATTCTTCAAGTTTGCATAATCAGTGTGAGCTGCCATAGTAGTTTTGGATTGCAGACAAGCAAAAAGCAGAGACCTCATCCCCAATAATATCCCAAAAGGCTTGAAAAGCACAAAATCCAGTCACAATCTCTTTCACATCAGCTATTGTAAATTCGATGATTAGACTAGCATTTTGAGCAGCAAAAATCTTAGATGGAACAGAATCTAGGACATAAAAAATGTGTTCCGTTCTTAATTCATAAGGCTTTGGACCTTTGTTTCCAGTGCACTTCTATTTGCTCAAAAACTATATTTGTTTCCTCTTTTGTATCCAAGAAGGTTTTAGCACAAATACATTATGTTGTTCGGTTTAGTATGTTCATTTAGCATATAAAAAATGCAATAAAATATATTTTTTCAATAAAAAATTTATAAGTCATGGTGATTTGATATATCAAGAATGGTCGGGGTTTTCAAGAATAGGTGGTTCGATGATTTGAGGCCAGAGTTGGTCCATGATTTAGAGATAGGGGTGCTTCAAGGCCAAGGGTGGCTTGATATCTCGGGAGCTAAGGATGACTCGATAATCTAGAGCTTAGGTGGCTTATTGTTCTAGTGATGGGGTTGGTTTAGTAGTCCAATTGTTTACGTTTAAATAAGTTAAAATGAGTGATTTAAGAAAATAGCTCCTTTTTTAGGTGAAAAGTTATGGTTATGCTTAGTTAAGAAAATATTTTTATGTTTTTGTTTTCTAAAAATTAAATTTTTTTACAAAATATGTTTGTGTTCCCCATAAATTTCTTTAGAAAATTCAGGAAGACAACACCACTCTTTGGTGAGTTTAGAAATTTGCGAGCGTGCCAAGAAGTTAAAGTATTCCTAAACCAAAGATCAAATAAAAATTGTGCTCGAGTTTACCTTCTTACCATACGACTGAGAAAAAGTAAAGGGACAAACTCGTTGTTTTGTGTCTTTTGCTTCTTTAGAACAATAGCAAAAACACAATGATGAAATGAGAGTTTTATTGAAATAAAGATTAAGTACACAAATTTAAGAGAAAAATGTAGTAGAAAACAAAGGAAGCTAATAAAGAAGAACAAAATATAGAGAAAAAGATAAAGGGGTTTGGTTAACCCATAGGGGATGTTGTTCCATTGAAGCGAGGTGAATGAGCTTTCTTTGGTGCTCTTCTACTGAATTTATATTGTCCTCTTGGTTCTTCCACATAAAAAATATTTCAACCCCTTTGATTCCTATCTGTGATTGCAGCTTGCCTTCTCTGCCTTTTGACTTTCCTTTCTAGTTTGCTTTGCAGTAATTTGGTTTGCTCCCCAAGCATTTCTTTCTACTGCATTTTGTTCTTTGGATGACAAAACCTTTAATTCTATTGTGATTTGGTTTTAATTTAGATTATAATTTTTTCTCCTTCATGATTTGCTCCAATCTTTCTTTTCTTGGGGATTTCATTCATTTTTTGCCACAATTGAAAATTATGGTGTAAATAGTTTGCTAATCAATTTTTTTTGAACAAATTTTCATTTTTCTATCTCTATTTTTATTTTTCTAGAAAACAATGAAAATTTTTCTCAACTTAATATTTTTTCGTGCTTAATAAATTTGTATGCCTAAAGCTTTAAGGAAATTGATCCTAAGTTTGACAATTCAATTGTGTTTGGCTTAACATATATGGTCTGTTTAGATTGCAAAATTAGAATTGGAATTGAATCACAATTTTGATGTTTGGATAACATATAGAATTGGAATTGAATTAGAATTAGAATATGATCAAAATTAGAATTGATTATTTAAATAATTATTTAATATAGATTAAATTTAATATGAATTTAATATTTAATAATTATTTTTTTAGAGGGAGGGAGAGAGAGAATGAGAGAGAGGGAAGAGGGAGAGATAGGGATAGAGGAAGAGATGGAGAGAGAGGGAGAGAAAGGGCAAGAAGTAGGAGAGAGAAACAAAGAGAATTGGGAGAGCGAAACAAAGAGAGGAGAGAGAGAGGGAGAGAGGGAGGGAAAAATTAGGAGAGAGAAAGAGAGAATTGGGGGAGAGTGAGAAAGAATTGAGGAGGAGAGAGGGAGAGAGAGAGGTGGGAGAGAGAAAAAGAATTGGAATTGCCAATTCTTAGGGAGCTAGGAATTGTAGCATGCCTAATTATAATTTTAAAAAATTGATATGGAATTGGAATTGCAAATTCTGTTGATTAGCAAAACAACATAATTGAAATTGTTTGGACCTAATTCCACAATTCTTGGCCCAATTCCTAGACATCCAAATGAGGTCATAGAGAAATTCCTGAAGCGTTATTGATCTTAAATTTTTTGACTAAAGTTGTCTTATTGTTAATCCTTGAACTATTACTTTAAAATTTTTTTGGATCTTTTGATTTATTATCCTAGAATTATTGATTGATTGATTTAATTACAGTCAAGACTGGTAATAGGATTATAGTTTATTGATATACTTAATTGCCCACAATACTTAAGGCTTGTTTGATTCAATTTTTTGAGAAGTAATTTTCTGAGAAATTATTACTTGGGAAGTTACTTTCTGTGAAATATATATCAATTGTGTTTGGTTAGAAAAATAATTTCTCGAAAAGAGTGATATTCTGTATTTAGTTGACAATCACACTTCCCAAAAAATTTGCTATAAATATCTATAATACCCTTATTATCAAACTCTATAAAAATAATAACAAAAAATAGTACACTAAATAAAAAATTAAAACATCTCACCATCATAAGTTTTTAAATAAATTATTCAAACAAAAATAATTAGTTCTATCAAAGATAAATCTAATTCAATAGGATATAAAAATAAAATTCTAAATTTGACTTTTAAGAAATAGTATTTTAGTAACAAAAAATAGGACTTTTTAAAGATATTTTAGTAAAACTGTTGTCCTTAAAAGTCAAGAAATTACGCAAAAGTTATTTCAAAAGTTTAAAGAGAAGTTAAATGAAAAATTTTTCAAAAAATTAATTTTTTTGTTCAACCAAACAAAAAAAAAGTTATCAAAAATTACACTTCTTCTACTCATTGATCCTCAACAAGTAAATCCTAAGAGATTGAAAGTCCGATTTTGTGGAAGCAAAAATAACTTACCAAAAAACTATGGTTCAGATCAGGAGTATCAAGAAATATAGGGGTGAAAATCGATATCCAATGAAAAAGAAACTCGAGAAAACAACAAGGAAAGTAAAAAACCGTTAATTTTCCGTTAATCTTAAATGCAATAAATTAATAATATTAAGTTTTTTTTGCATCCACACCATTTTCTTTCAATTTAATCCCTAAACGAAACTCTTCAACGAGAGAGAGAGAGAGAGACAACAACACACCCACAACACCACCACAACCCAACCAAACTGAGAGAAAGAAAATTAAACAAATCCAAGCTTCTTCCTCACACAAACCCGGACCCAAATCCTAATTACAAACAGATTATACAGTACTCTTTTCTCTGCCCATTTCCTCTCCATTTCGAGATCTCAATCCATCTCTTCATCCTCGCCAAGGTTTTGCTTCTTATTTTGTTTTTTCCTTTTTTTTTTTGAAAAGCGAATCTGTTTGCGTTTTATTGCTTCTAATTAGCTTGGATTGTTCTTCATTGCTGTGTTTCGTTAATATCCACCACTAATTTTTGTTTTCAGATTCGGTTGGTCTCTTTCTATGCGTTTCTGATCAGTGAATTGTTTTGGACTTTTATTTGTTGTTTAGTTGCTGATTAGATGTGGGAAAATAGAGAATTAATAAAAATTTATGTTTTTTTTTGTTTGGAATTGGTTAGGATAGGAGAGATTAGAAGAGCGTGTCTCTGACCTTGACTTTTTGAGATAAGCTTTTGGGTTAGTGTAGAAGATGAGATTGAGTTTGTAGATTATGTGGATACACTAACAGTGTATATCTTGATGAAAAGGAATCTGTAAAAAATGTGGTGAATTTTTTTAAATTGGGGTTGCTAGCGTTTAATTGCAGTGTTAAATGGAATAAGCTTTGTCCCCCCTTTTATAATATTTGGTTACATTTTCCTGTCAGAATTGTCAGAGTGTTTAGACTGTTATTGAATGGTTTTGATAGAGCCAAAATTGGAAACGGAGTTACCTTATAATTTTGGTAATGGGATTTTTTCTATGGGTAGTTAGCAATCTAGTTACTCATGAGATATTCTCAGTAATAGCTTTTCTCAGAAAGTGATTAGTTGCATAGGTTTTAGCTTTCTGGAACTAAGTCAATCCTTGTTTTACCAATGGGTAGCGTGAAAACTAGTTGGCCACATCTTTATAATGCAGATGCATTTACCGAATCGAAGTTAATTAAAGCGCTCCTATAAGTAGCTTGCAGAGGCCACGAATGTGCCTTTAAATCTTGTCAGGTGTTGCTTTGCATGCTATTGCTGTGTTGCCAGAGCATTAGAGAAATATAAGGAAATTTGGGTCCATAGGTGTCAATTATTCTTTTGCTTTAGTTTGCATTGTCATTTGGTTGTTTCTTGGGAAAAACATTATAATGATATCTATATTTTCTGTTTTAATTCTGGTTCCTATCTAACCTTTTCTCAATCTGATATTATGTAGGGGGTGGTGGTGCTTTTTCCATGGAAAATTCCAAAGGGTCATCGAACATCAGAAATTTTATGTACTCTGGAAAACATGCTTTACTTCCTCCAAAAAGTCCATTTCCTAGTGTTTCTTCATCATATGTTGATTATGTTCCCAGCGGCTTGATTGGGTCAAATCTGGTTCAAAAGCCAAAGGAAAGTAGCACGTATCACCAGCGAACTTCTTCTGAGACTTTCCTCATAGAGGAGCAGCCTTCTTGGCTTGATGATCTTCTAAATGAGCCAGATACACCCGTTCGCAAAGGTGGTCATAGGCGCTCATCAAGTGACTCCTTTGCATACGTAGATGTAGCCAACATTTCTAACATAGATTATGCAGTACAGGATGAGTATAGGTACAAAAATACGATGTCCATATCTCTTTGGGGATCTCAAGATTTTGATTACAATAAGGATGCTCGGCAAACTTCTTTCTATGCCGATGTAAATGTGGTAAAACAGAAGAATAGGACTTGGGATTCTAATTTGAAAGCTGCACCAAACTCCAGCGGATTTCTCTCTCCCATGGAGAACATTGTTTCGCAAAATTCTGGGTCAGCATGTGCTACACAGGAAGTTGATGGGATTCATTCATCAACAATTGAAAAGCAAGATCCAGTTGATTCAGCTCAACATGATTCAAAGAGTTCTAGTGAGAAAAAGGACGGTCCACATGCTAAGTCATCAGCATCAGAGAATGATACAAAACGCGCTAAACAGTATGCATTTTTTCCCCTCATAGTATTACTTGTTTACTTTTGTTTACCGATTTGGCGATTGACATACTACATTGGTGAAGCCATTTTTTTACTACTGTACATTTTATATCTTAGTTATTGTCTGCTTCATAAATTGTACAATGAAGTATTGTTTAGTTCTATATGTCTGTTTCAGCCTCTTTTAAGCTATACTCTGGAAGGGAAACCACAAGGAAAAGTGTTTAGCCCATAATTCGGGATTTTGGTGCTGTAGTTGAAATTCTTTTATAGTTCAGTATTATCAAAACATCTTTTATTTGTTTTAAACATTATGATTATTAGCACGCCTGGAGGACATTTGAAAGAAAGTATAGATGTTTTGGCATGCTAACTACGTTAAAAGCTGTATTTACGAATTAGGAGTCAAAGAAGTCTTACTAAACATTGTTAAAGTTGAAAATGATTCTCTGAAATTTAGTTGTAATGGTTTCTTAAGCAATTAAGATTTCAATAATCATGTTTACTTGAATTAGAAATCAAAGAAATACAAGAAACAAGCTATTATCCTGTCATGCTTGCCAAATTTTCATCTGAATAGAACAAACCTGCATGCATATCTGCACAATTGTATCAACTTAAAATATCTCCCAATCCTATTTCTTTAAGCCTCATTCACAAGTTTTCTTGAGGAGATGAATTAACATAAGCGGCAGTAAAACTCATATGTGGTGTTTGGAGAGGAGGGTGAATTAAAGGGAAAGGAAGAAATTGTTTTGCTTCTTCTAACTCCTTTTCTTTCATCCTCTGTTTGGGGTTTATTTGAAAGAATAACATAATTAACACATTTGTCTACAGAACCCCTATGTTACAGCTCGCAAGAAGTTTTATCAATATGTTTCTTCTGATCTCTGTTCCCAGAAAATGACTGCAGGACTATAAGCTTTTATATTTTGTGATTATATTTGAACTGCTATTGAGGAAACTTGATTGTTGAGCTAAATTTTCCTCTAACTTAAGAGGGAGATAAGAAACTGTTCGATGATTTCTAATTCAATGTGATTCGGCCTCTCTTATGTGTTGTTAGGATTATGTTTTTTCTTTTTTTTGTATCTAGCTTTATTTATTAATGTTGAAGGCATTTTCTCAAGACAGGATAACTTAGGAATTCAAGTTTGAGAATTGTGGTCGCTTACCAATCATTTGTTGAATTAGTCACCAATCTAAGTTATGGCAATTCATAAAATGCTGCTAATATCGATAGTTAATTTATGTTATAGCCTTAGCTGATAAGTAATCACAATGCAGAAATTCCAGCGATTATGTCAGTACTCCAGTCTATGTTCCACCATATAAACCCTCTGAATAAGCCCCCTCCCCAACTCAAATATGCATTTTGAAAAAGTTTATGTTACTTTGTGCTGAGTTGATAAATAAGATTAATCTTATAGCAAGATATAAAATGTTGTGCAGGCAATTTGCTCAACGCTCTCGGGTTCGTAAGCTTCAGTACGTAGCTGAACTAGAAAGGAATGTGCAAGCTTTGCAGGCAAGTATTATCTGTGATCAAATCAAACTGGTTTTTTGCATAATTGCTGATTAAATTCATGCATTTTTATTTTATGCATGCTTGAATAAATCTAATGCTATGTCTTCTATTCTACAGGCAGAAGGATCTGAAGTTTCAGCAGAGCTGGAATTTCTCAACCAGCAAAATCTTATTTTGAGCATGGAGAATAAAGCACTTAAGCAACGTCTTGAAAGTTTAGCACAGGAGCAGCTTATCAAATACTGTGAGTTCAAAAAACTTGTATCATAGGCAGTTAATTGGCTTTTAAAATTTTTGGGTGTCTCCTTTCTTTATCAAAGATGGTTGCCCAAGGAAGAGAGAGAATGAAGGATATATTGTGCAATTCGTTTTTGCTAAAGAGTATCGGTTTTGGAATTTTAAATTTTATTTTCTGAGTCAAGCTAGGTCTTAGATTTACTTAGAAATGAAATTTAGAACTGGACTAATAATAATAAAAACTAGCTTGATTCCCCGCGTGCTGCTGCGGGTGCTAAAAATAAACACAACTGTAACTACTGATTGTGTTCATATAACTTCAGTTAGGGAAAAAAAAAATTATGCTTCATATGACTTTAATTATTATGAATTTTAATTGTAATTATATTGATTTATCACATTTAATTGTAACTGCCAGTTTTCTTTTATTTCTTATGGCAAATCTATCTTGACATTTAATGATAATTAATTATTATATAGTCGAATAAATTCGCCACTTTTATTGTTAGAAATATTATGAAAATTCAATTGAGTGCTTAACGGGACTACAATAACTTTATATATTAGTAATAATTTTTTTTGGAAATGGAGATTGCATATGAAAAAGATTTAAAAGAAAGAGAATCATAGTTCTAAAGGAGATAACTTGTTTGACAAAAAAAAAGGAGATAACTTGACCAAAAAAAAATAAAAGAGAGACAGAATTTGACAAAAAAAAAAGGGAAGAGAGAAGATGAGTTGTGAACCGTAAGGAAAAAGAAAATTGTCAAGGGAATTTTTGTCATACGAGAAACAATGGCATGATTTGTAAAATTTCTATTTGCAGAGGTTAAATCCGCTCAGTCACTGTTAAAGGAACAGTAACAGGGCTGAATTTTAGAGTATTTATATAGATATGTGTGGCTTGAGTTTGGACAAATTTGCTTGTCTTACCTCAGGCCAATTTACCGAATTATCCTTGCCAAATTTCAAAACTGTGCTTAAAAAGTCCGTTATAGTAAAGACAGTTTAATAAAATTACATGAATTAAGTTATCTTGAGTTAAGACACTAAGCATTGCTTAATAACAACGGCTAATTACAGATAACTTTGAAGTTGGATCCTTGGCTTGTTCATCTTGTAGCAAAACAAAGTTTTTGTTCTTTTTTACATCATTAACATATTGACTAATTCAGGAAGTAGTCACTCTTGTTTCTTCAGCTCTGAAAGCAATTAACAATGAAACTTTAGATTGTCAGGCTTTGTTCATTGTGCATGTTCAAAATTATATATATATATATCTCATAAACCCATAAAGGGGGAATATGTTCATGGAATTTTATAGTGGAGTTTTGTTCATCTGCTCTATGAAAGTTTTACGCATCATGTTATCTTAACCATCATACATCCAAAAAGTGTCTCCCTGTGGACTATTATGTTAAGGGATTTATTTGCACATATCAATTTTGATTAAGAAATGAATCACATGTTTTTTTTACGAAGAAATGAATTGCATGTTAACATAAAGAATTGAACTAATTTTTGTGGTCTCTTTGCTTTATAAGTGATTCTGCTTTTGAAAAGATGGGTTTTCTTTATAGAAGTCGTGGTATATATGAATATAGTCAGAGGGTGAAAATGAAAATGCCATCGGTGGTCTTAATAGGAATAACTGATCGGCCTCAGTCACAGTATAAAATTATTTATTTTTGTATTTTGATTTGTTTGATATGATCAACTCTTTAATTTTATTTTCAGTGGAACATGAAGTTCTGGAGAAAGAGATTGGAAGGCTACGAGCCTTGTATCAGCAACAGTATCAACAGCAGAATCAGCCACAACAACCACAGAGTCAGCAGAAACAGCAACAGTCTTCTAGTCATCGCCGGACTAACAGCAGGGACCTTGAATCCCAGTTTGGAAACCTGTCATTGAAAAATAAAGACGCCAGTTCTGGCCGTGAATCTGTGACTGGATCACTCCGCATTTAGAGGTTTAGCCTGAGACTCTACTTGTGCCACTACCTTTTCTGAGTCAGGCTTCCACATTGACCGAGACCTCCTGTGAAGGATAAAAGTCTCTTGAAGTGTTCATTTCACATCTTCACTGATGTTTGCACGTTTTGGTTTTCTTCTGTCTCTTGTTCGTTTCATCTGATAATTAATATCTTCTCCCATGCACCTGGTAGTCATTGCTTGAAAGTCCCCGATTGAGCCAGATGACTCGCCTGAGGTGGTAACTTGAGGAGGTTGAATGTTTAGGCCTCTTCTGTATGTTCAAATGGTATAATTGAGGAAAGTTGTAAGTTCATTTTATGATCCTGTTTAGAATATTAACATTGTGATGTTGTAGTGTAAGGTTGTTTACGGCTTGTTGGATATGCGTTGTCAGCGTCGCAGTCTTACAAGGAAACACTTGCATGTAAAATTTGTCGCTTCCTGCAAAGTCTGTTTGCAAAGAGCTATGAATTGATTTGATGCATAGTTTGAAGCTGCAAAGCTTTGTATTAGCTTTTAGGTTACTGCACGGTTTTAATTATGACCAATAAAAGGTGTAGTGTTAAGTTTCTGGCTTCCTACATTGTTCTCTATATTCTTGATTTATATAGTTATTTATTGAAGTGGATTGCCTTACTTTTTTTCATCCAGAAATGCTTACATATGAGAAGAAATAATTACTGTGTTGTACAAGTCACTATCCTCATCTTAGTGGTGTAAGGTGTTTTGTATTTTGATAATTTATTACTATTTATTCAGATTGTGGTTTTTAGAACACATGGTAAACTCTTTACTTTTTTATTATGCAATTTGCTAATGTATTAATTTACGATCTATATTTACTATTTATCATTCAATTTACCGAAATCAAAACACTGTTTACAAAATTTGGAATTGGAGTGGTCTGTCCAAAACGCGTCGGAAACTTCTTTGCAGCTTACAGATCAGAATCATATCGGATACCAATCGCCATATCAATAGTTGTCATGATGTCCACCATTGGTCTTTTTGTTTTTCAATATTATTTTACTAGAGAAATAACCATTGTCGAAAACTATTCAGAACCGTTATAAAATTCACTCACAAGTCATGACAGACAAGTTTATAATACAAAGTTTTTCTAATACAGAACCATAGTAACAGAAAGCAACAAGAAAGAGAGAAGGAATGTGGAGAAGTTAAGACGAGGGCTAAGGTTGGGAAGCCTAGGGAAATCATCTGGTTGAGGCATCACGCATTCGTCGCCATTGAACAAGACTCTTCTGGGAAAGGCCCATCCTTCTCTGAAAGTGAATATTTCATGATCTTTGTGGAGCAACATTTCTGTTTGCACATTCCCACTCTCACCTGCTTGGAGCAGCATGTCATTGTAGTATTCTATCCCCCAAAACACTCCACTGTCATCTGTCACATACAATCACATTCTTATATACATCAGAAGCTTATATGGGTGACGTTAAATTTTAGTAGATTGAGTGGTAAATATCAAATGCATATCTTAGATTGGTCAATTTGCCAGATTGCATAGTAAAAGTAAAGAGACTAACATATTATTTTTTCCCGACCATTGTAATATGCATAAATAGTTATATCCCGTGGTGGAGCAACATGGAGAAGGGAACAAGAGGGTGCACAAGCCCAATTTTACTTTTCATCCATGATCGTAATATAGTTTACAGAATTAGTATAAATAACTCCCAAAATTCTATTTTTTCAACATTTCTTTGTGCCCCTATTTATTATAATAAATCTACTTCCTAAACCAAACCAAGATTTATCTTTAATTATAAATTTTAATTCTTATAAATTAGTAAAACCGCGAATATTTAAAAAAAAAGAAATATTAACTCAATATCAATACCATATTTTATATCCTAAAATACCAGAAAAAGTTCTTTTTTAAAATAACTTAATAGTCATGTAAACTTCTTTTATAATTTTACATGATCACTTACAGCAGTTAGTCAATAATTTGATGTTAAACTCACATTAGTGGCCAATTCGTATACAGAATAAAGGTTAGATGATTGTATAAAAAAATGAGTAAGATTAGTAAAATGTATATTTTTCTCGTGTCAAACATCTCCTGAATCATGGAATTTTTCTAGGAAAAGGTAGCTGATTTTTCTTCGTTTCTTTTTCAAAAAAAGGAAGTTAAAGGAAAAAAGAATGGCATAAATTCGTTTTTAGAAGGCTTATGACAATAACAAGTATGAACTAATGGATGTAAGAACTCACTGATGGATCCATACTGATTGAGTGGAGCGTAGTTGAAGCTGAAAACTTGAGTCAAGCTTTTCAAGTTGGGATGAAGAACAACCAAGCTCCATTGAGAATAGTTTCTCATTATGTTGAGATTGGTAATAGTCATCTTCACCCTCCAGTACTGAGTGTAGCTTTCTTTCACATGCCAATGTATTTTTATTGGGCACATATGCTGTGAACACCTTACTAATGGTGGTACTTCTTCATTTAGGTCATGTATCTGCTGCAAAAAGGATGCTTCTTCACCATACCTGAAAATTTAGCCATAAATGATCACAAAACAGAAGATCCAAGTATTTATTTAGTGTTTTTTTTAACAAAGAGTGGGTGACCACATTGGCATTTGAGCCGAACAAGTGTTTTTTCCTAGATTGAATCCCATGACTTTTTAACATGTAGTTTAATCAGAGTTATTATGCTAAATACTGAACTAACAACTTGTTGGTTATTTAATAATGAATTTTTTAGTTAAGATTTTATTACATTTTTGGAATTTAAAATCCTAATTAATGACTTAATGCTAGTGACCAATCATTAAACTATATATTTCTTAATTCACTTCAATTCTTTTACAAGAGAATGATTCCATGGAAAATAAAAATAAACAAACAGCTAGGTGCAGTAATTGGATAAACTATAATCTTCCCTGAATTCTCTGCATATTGTTGTTAATTATTATTTTTTTCTTAACCACAAGTACTTCAAGTCATATGTTACAGTTTGCTTCCACCTAACTAATTTGTGTCCACTCCGAGAGGTTTAAGAGTGACCCAAAAGAATAATTTTGTACTTTGATGCTCGAACTTACAACTTTGTTAAGTTTCTCAATTCGCAGAGGTGCTTATTGTCATTTAAACTATCTGTTGCTTTGATTGATAATTATATTAATTATTATCAAGTAAACAGTGTGAAACTTGATAAAATGAAAGGAGAAGTCGTACTTTACGCAGTTGGCAGCGGGGTCTCCTTGGCACATGCAGCTGCATTTGGAGCAAGGAACAATAGTTTCATTGTAGAATGCAGACAATGAAACACAACATTTTGGTGAGGGTGATGACTGAAACTGTGAGTACATGCAAGTCACATTCCACGTCCCTACAACAAAAGTAAACCATACCACAAAAATATTATCGATTTGGACCAGAAGAGAATGCTTGGTCAGGTATTTTCAGATGCAACAGCGCATCCAAAACTTGTCAATTCTATTTCGAAGCGTGGACTAATCTATAAAAATTAGTTTCCATACCAATGAATTAGCTTGACTAAAGGATCGTGATTTCGATTTCTAATGAAAGTAAATAAAATGACTTATTAAAAAATAGTTTTCATAAGAAAAAAGCCTATGCATATACTATTTTTTTTCTTCTTTCAAAGTATTTCGTTGATTAGAGTATTAATAATTTTTTTCTTTCAACAAGGTTTTTTATATTTAAACTTCTATCTTTTTACGCGTATATTACGTTCAAGGACCGACTACTAGGCAAAATTTATTGGTATTCCACTAACTCTAAAATTAATATGGTCACATAATTATTGAGTATATAATTACAATGCAACATACTTTATCAGAATTTTAATTTTATCATTATATGTATAATCATGTGAGATATATGAATAACATAAAATGATTATTACATGTGAACATGAATTATCGCTCTAATTAATTTAACTCAAGATAAGGAAAGAGATATAATATGAACTTACTAAGAGCTTGAGTCCAACGACGGCCTCCACTAGTAGGAAACCTACTAGGAGCAACCTCCGAAGCGTTAGAGTCACAAGTGTATCCATCAACTCCAAGACTGAAATTTTCTGGCATCACAAAATCTTCAGCAGATGAACTTCCAACATTCATTTGAAAAATAGCACCATGTTTGGATATGTCTTGTATCATGGATGTCAAAACACCTCCTTTGCAACAATTCTGTGACTGCATGTTATAAGGGGCTCCAGGCATAAGATCCACAATCACAGGCCTCTTCTCACAACAATGTGGAAGCTGTGTGTTTTTGAATGCAGTGCAGTTCCCTTGCTCTGTTGCTTCTGCTCCCCACATACTCCATATCACTTCTTTGCCTATCCATGCCCAGCTCAGCTTCCAACCCGGCGGCTCCACGTGGCGGTACTGTTGGAAGTTAAATATAGATACCCTCACCTGGAAAATTCGAGAATGTACATACAATCTAATTACAATTTGCAACATTTGCACATTCAAACAACTTTTTTTTATAAGTTATTTTAATTGTTCCCACCAAGATTCGAATCCGCAACCTGTTAGCATTGGAGTTGGCTCAGTACCAATACGCACATTGAAACAAAACTCGTTTCAATTGTTTGGTTGACCATAAAATTTGATCTGTGACTAATATATTAACATTGGCTTTATTTGGGTTTTATTTTTCAGTAATTTCGTGCGATGGAACTTACATAAACATATAAAATAGAGTCATAAATTAAAATTAATAGGCTCAACAGGACTTTGAAAAGAAAACTAGAGAAAGACTCAGAAAAACATTAGCAAGGGACTAAACAACATATTTAATTTAAGTTGACGGGTGCTCCCCAATGAAAGTATCAAACTATGAAAAAGATTCACATCGTCCTTTTCTTTTAAATAAAAAGACAAAATAGTCCTGGTAAGCTCCTGGCGAGAAAACATTAATGCAATACAACGGAGCAAAGATTCACTGGACCCAGCTGCTACAGGCTTAAAGGACCAACAATTTTTTTTAAAATAAACAAAGAAAAAAAATTAATCTTTACTCTGAGTTAGAATTACTAAAAAAAGATGAATAATGGGATTATTCTGAGTTGTGATACCAAATATTGAAATTCTTGGGCTTGTTTGAGAGAGTATTTATTATTTGTAAGTATTGTTGAAAAAATTTTAAAACTGTCTTTAGAGATTGAACTCTCTCATTGATGGTTCAATAAAAAGAAAGTTCAATAGTAAAAAATCTATATAATAGTAGCACTTTTGAACAAAACCTAATAAAGCTCGATTCTTTTTCTAAAAAAAAATCAAAAAAACTCGGTTCAATTTAAACTCAGAAAAGCTAGAAAAACTTTTGAATAAGAAAATGGAATTACAAAATGAATGAGATATATTTGCTTACATCATTTGTGCCGGAAATTGATTGCAGAAGATCCCATTTGATTGTTATTTTGCCATTGGGATCCAATGGATCATAACCATCTGCAAATTCGTTCAAAATTGTCATTTGTTCATTCAAAAGAAGAAAAAAATCACAATTAAAACCCACACAAAAAAAAAGAAAAAAGAAAAACAATCAGAAGTTACACATAAAGAAAATGTGATAAGTTGGAGAACAAAAGGGTACTTACAATAAGGTGAAATTATAGAGCTGAATAAAGAGAAGAAGAAAATCAGAATCAAAGCGAAACCCATTAATCTTTGATCAATAAAAGAAATGGGTTCATCAAAATCTTCAAGAAATCAATTATTTTCATAACACAAAAAGATTTTCAAAATCTTTCTGCGTTTTATATGAACTGTACAAGAAAGTGGCAAAAAGAGAGAATGAGACAGTGAGAAGATGCAGAGTGGATATTTGACAAGTTTTGTTTGGTTTTCGAGTTGTATCTCTAAAAAATGGCTAACTAAGGAATGAATTTCATTAATGATTTGTGTGACAGCTGCGAAGATATTTGAATTTTACCAAATCTGGAGAAATGAAATAATAATAATAATAATAATAATAATAATAATATGAACTTATTATTATTAGGTGGGTAAAATTAGGGGTGACAATTCGTGTTAGCCGTGTTGTAATCGTGTCATGTCATTTTATTATCACACATCATTATATATTTATTATGCATGACATAAATATTAAAAAATTAATTTCGTATCATACATATCGTATCATAATCGTATATATTATAATCATGTTATCATATTATAAATGTGTTAAAATTATCAACCCTATGCAAAATAATGTGATTTTGGAAGTGATACTGTCAAAGTTAAACCGTAGGCCAAAAAAGAAAATAGTCAAAGTTAAACGCATAATGCTGCGTGGCATTTGGGTACCGTTTGGGTCAAAAAGGCAGGTTTAGGGTTACTTTTACAATTCAATTCATCACTCTTTTTTCCTCCATAAAAATAGGTTTGTTTAATTTTTACAACAGATTGGAAAATTATAATTGAGTTTAGCATAGTATTAATTTTCAATATTTTTCTCGAAACGTTATTTTGAGAAAAACTTAAGAGTTCAGTATAAATATCAAGTCTAATACTATACAATAATTTTTTAGTAGATTAGTATTTTGTGCACACGTGCATTTCACATGACTAATATTTTAATTAAAAAATAATTATTATATTTAAAATATAATTATATTTTATTTCAAATAAACACAAATATAAAATATAAAAATTCTTGTAATTATAAAATATAGATATAGACTATTAGTTATGCACGTGCATTGTACATTATATATCTTAATATCCTAAATTATTAGAAGAAAAATATAAATTATATATTTTAAATTTAATCATTATTTTTTTTAAGCTATGAATCAAGTTATCTTATCAAGAAGATGTATGTACCAATTATTTGAAGGTGAAAAAAGAAATATATTTTTAGTTCAAAAAAAAAGAAACACATTTTAGCAAAATATGATAGCATTTCTTTGAACTACATGTTTCGAAAATTTTAAATAAATTTGAAAGAAAAAATTTTAAAATTTTGTAGTTTCTATATCTAAAAAATGTTTAACTTATATAAATATTGATAGGTTAAAAAATAAATAAAAATATAATAGACTAATTTTTTTTCTCATATCTTGATATTTATAAGTATTACGATAAAAAATCTATAACTTGAAAAAAATAAAATACGTATTTATTTTTTTTAGAATGGAGAGAGATTTTTTTTTCCAGTTTATGTGCATGTGCATTTATTGTCCTTATCTTTCCATTTTTGATTCTCTAGCCACCTTGTTGGCTTGTGCACTTTCATTTAGGCCGTCTACATGTTTTCTCCAAAAACTAAATCAATAGTCTTCATCTCTTTTTTTTTTCTTTAGAAAAATATGCAGTTATTTTAATTAAATTACTAATTATATGTGTTGCATAAATTTGAACATATTTTGTACATTTATGTACTCCTGTGTATACTTATGTACACTTTTATAAAATAAATTGATAAAAAAGAGTAGAGGCACTTTGTTTGTACATGTTTTATCCACTTGTGTATACATTTGAACTCTTATGTATATCTTTGTACACTTCATAAAAAAATAAAAAAATTGTTATTTAGTAGGAACTTAGAATGTTTTTTGTTTTTTTTATATAGAAAAATACCATTTTTATTGTTGTTCACGTTTGCCTACCTTTTGTACACTTTCTATCCATGGTCTCAAACCCAAACAAAACAGCCCGATCGAATCACGAGGAAATTAGGCTGTATGTCTAAATTAAAATTTAAATTTGGATAAATATAACCCATAGTTTAGTAATTAGGTTGATGCTAATTTTTTAATTGTTAGTTGCTAATATGTCAAGTGTTAGTTGCTAATATGTCAAGTGTTTGAATTTTCTTTTGACAAACGCTAGATTTATTAGGTATATAGGTCAAAATCTCACTCGTTTTATATTTTATTTTTCGATCTGTTGTCTCCCTCCTCAACTAAACACCCAAATCTCTCTCTTTCTCTTCTCCCTCTGTTCTCTCTCCTTTCTCTCTGCTATCTTTTGCAACGCCATCCGCCACCACACTTGCTTCTTCGACCGCCTCGTTTTCTCTGGTCCTAGCTCGCCCCACCTTTGATTTGTCTCCTCTCCTTACCTCTCATCTCTGTCTTTGTTCATCTTCGTCCATCGCTCGGTGCTCTCTTCTCTGGTTCTCGTCTTCTCTTGCCTCGTTTTTGTCTTTGTTGCCTCGATTTTTCCTTTCTCTATTTTCGTTGATCTGTAGGTGATGACGGAGAGTGGTGGTGATTGAATTGATGAGGCGACGACAGCTAGGGTTGGGTAAAGCTTAGTTGCTGCCTTTTTTATTTTTTCAAAATGACAAAAATTAATAATATTTAGATAATTAAACTTAATTTAATTATGAATACATTTGAAGACATGGATACATTTGGAGACATAAAAAATTATAAAAATTGTATAAGAAGTTGTGGTTTGGATACATTTTCGAGATATCGAAAAAATTGAAAAAATTATATTAAAATTTATAATTTGGATGCATTTAATTTTTTAAAAATATTAAATAAAAAATTTATTAAATCTAATTTTATATATAAAAAATTGTAATTTGAAGATATTTGGATACATTTGGTTCCATATGGATATATTCTAAAACATCAGATTTTTCTCTATTTAAATTTATCTTTTTTTGCGAAAAAAATTCAATTTCTCTCAAAAATATCATCATTTTTTCGCAAAAAAATCTCAAAATTTTGGTCAATTTCTCAGCCAATAAAAAATCTAATATTTTTTCAACATATTTCAAGTGTGTTTCTATTATTAAATATATGTTTGGTGTATGATAAAAATTTAATTTTAAATTTTAATGTAATATAAAAGTCAAATTTTCTCTCGAATTACCGGCCCTTATTATGGGCCAAGTGATTTGCGACGAAGGCACAGTTTCCCAATTTGTTCCTAACTGCATGAGCTTTCATGGAGACTGCCTCAAACGCCACCGTCGCCTTTCTCAGCTTTTCCAAGCTTGCTCAAAAGCTTGTTCTCTTAACACAACAAAGCCTCTCCATGCACTCACTATCACGCTCGGTGCTAGCCCAAGCCAATCAACCTTTTTATACAACAATATCAGTTCTCTCTATGCGTCAGTTAAGGAGTTTCACTTGGCATTTCAACTGTTTGAAAAAATGCTCCACAGAAAACGGTAATCAGTATCTGTAGCATTTGCTATTACGCAGTGGAGGCTTGGAGTCTTTTTCGTCTGATGATGAGTCATGGATTTAAGCCAAATAATTTCACGTTGGCTGGTTTGCTATCTTGTGCATCACTGGGTTATAGCTGTGGAGTTCAGTTGCAGGGTTCGGCAGTGAAGAATGGATTGTTTTATGCAGATGCTTTTGT
>CAODLS010170462.1:0-13429 GCA_948243855.1 Flueggea neowawraea | reverse complement strand
AAAAGCCTTAGTTTCTTGCTCTTCACGTCCAGGATTACGTCCCGGATCATTAGATGAAAATCCGAAGATGAAAAGACAAGATACAAGTCCGAAGATGAAAATAGAAACAAAAAATATCATTACTATATAAATTTTTTGTCTTAACTCATACACCGAACAAATAAATAAGATATGTAATATAGTGTCGTCGCTTGTAAAGCATGTTCTTACTCATAACTCCACTCCTTTATATTTCCCTATAAAAATATAATTTTCTCTTCTTTATCACTCACCCGTCAGGAAATTAAAAAAAGACAAAATAAAAATCGAAATATATAACACCATTCGACTCGTCATTACTTATCAAAAAAAAAAACACCGTTCATTTTCTTATTCACATAATGTTGAATTTGCATTCAATCTCCAATGACTTGAAACCAACTACTTACCAACTATTGCAACCTACATTTCAAAATTAACTGACTTATACCACCACCAATACAAATTATATAATATACCACCACCAGTACAATTATAAGTACAAGTTGCAGCCCCAGAAAAAGGAAAAGGGAAAAACTAAGAGTTAATCAACAATAGTCACGACTGGTTTTTTTGTTCGGGCTTTTTGATCATTTCAAATTTCAGAGTATTCGTTTTCATCTAAGCTATTCATCGGATTATGGGGAGGCGTCAAATATGTCAGCAGGAGGAATGAAGGAATCGATGGAAAGTCCAGGCACATTAAACACAACATCATCAATCCTCCACACCTCTTCCATTCTAGTCCTGTTATGTTGCACCGACTCTTCCTCGAACCTAAACACAGTCGCCACGGATCTTCCTTGGTGAGCTATCAACACTCCGTCGACGTCTCTGTAGTCTCCGACGCTACTTCTTATTGTCGTCTCCCAGTAAATGCTATCGTTCTCTGTGGTTTGTACCCTTGTGAGATTTGAGTCCTCCAAGTATATTAGGAGTCCACTCTTTTGGCAAAAGTATCCGTACAATACATGCCTAAGCACCTCTGCTGCTCCTTTGCTTCTCTCCATCACTGCCTCATGGTCTGCTGCTACTTTTAACACGAAGCAGTCGTCGTCTCCAATTCTTTTTTCTCCAAGGCATTGCGCTTTCTCGAACAAGCTCGCTGTGCTTTTCGGATCAAGACCCTGCAAGTTAATTTCAAAATTTATTAGTCCATTAATGACCAATGAAAGAAAAATAATTGCCAAGCTAGAATTTTAGATATATGGTTGCTAAATAACCTTATAACTAATGTAATTATCATTTAAGTTGGCAATCTCTAACATCATTATATGATCATTGAGTATACAATCATGACATTATTTTTATTTTTTGGTGTCTATATTATATATAATTATGTGAGATATATAAATAATATAATACAATTATAATAACGCGTGCGTAAACACAAATTCTTACATAAAATTCTTGAGTAGATTTTATGTTTTTGACTAAGACTTTCCATAAGTTACAAGAAATATTTGAAAAAAAATTATGGTTGTGGGAATAACTATAATGCAAGACAAGAAGAAAAAAAACAAAGAAGAAAGCAATAGGAAGAGGAGGCATGATAATGCAATAAATCAGATGTGCTATTCAATAAAGTGATACAACAAAAAAAAAAAGAAAAGAAAAGAAAAGTTAAAGCAAGAAAAAGAAAAATAAATAAAAGGTGGTAAGAAATGTATATACACATATAAGATCATACGAATGAAAATGTAGTATAAGATTGAATATGATGAAAGATGAAGTAAAGAAAAAGAAAAATCACGTGCCAATGGCATGGAGATGGGAGTGATCCTCCTAAGTTAGATGTTAAAAAATAAAGGCTTGTCTGGTAAAGCATCGGACAGTTTCTCCATCAATGTCAGCTAATAATATACATGTGTTTTCTGTTTCTTGGGATTGTCATCCTTCTTTAATTCGCTCCTCCGTCTCCATCTTTGTTTGGTACCATCGCATCTCACATTTCCTTTCAAATCTTACCAATTTTAACATTACCCCATCATTGCAAATAAACAAGATCCATTCACTTCGTTTGCCTCTTTATTGCTTATTCCACCCTCAAAATTAACCCTCCAACCACTTTTTCTATAACATTTCCGCTATTTTTTTCCCACATAATTGCTCTTCATTGTATCAATTTTTTTACGAGAGAAGTTGAAATATGGAAAATATCTCATGGATCAATTAATATGTATGCAGTTTGAGATAAAAAGAAGAAGAAAATTTAAATAAATTATCAAA
This sequence comes from Flueggea neowawraea, assembly GCA_948243855.1. Lineage (NCBI taxonomy): Eukaryota > Viridiplantae > Streptophyta > Magnoliopsida > Malpighiales > Phyllanthaceae > Flueggea > Flueggea neowawraea. Next base: position 11,182 of record CAODLS010170462.1, on the reverse strand, counting down.
CATAGACTACTATGGATAAGAATAAATCTCTGGATAACTGTTGAGTGCCATAAATATTGTATTTATCATAAAGATACATATTGTATTTATAAATAAATATAACTCTTAAAGTGTATTAAATATTGTATTTATCATCACTATAACTGTATCTCTAACATAACTAAATGGGTAATCCGCAGCTTCAATCTCAAAAAATAAACACCATTTAAATGAATGATAATTATGGTTGATATTAATTTTACCTGAATTATGCGGCGTAAAGGGCGCTGGGGTCCTTTGGCAGCATGAGTTCCAAGCCAAGGAGTGTGACGCCACACGGTCTTTCCATCGCTGCCGGCGACGACCTTATTATCTCCGACGACCAATTCAACGGACCACATTCCCGGCAACATTTTCCAAAGAACAAAGCAACCATTTTCAGTACTTCTAGTCCCCAAGCTCTTTACATTCTTCCCTGACGAAATCTCCGTCTCGCAACGTATCATTTTTACCACTCCGGACGAGTACATGTTCTTGTTGCTTCCTTTTTGTTGCTTCAAGCTCCCCGTTGCCGCCAAATATTGTTGTATTATATAATTTGCCATTGAATTTTCCTGTTTATAATATAATCAACGAATTAGTAAGTTGTTTCAAGAAACTAATTTCAAATTAAATGCTCGAGATGTTTTTTTATTTTTGGACAAGAGAGACAAACATTTCATTAGAGTCTGGTTAGGTCAACATATTAATTACTGAATTAATAGTAAATACTGAAAATGTAAATTAAAGAGATAAAAAGGGAAAATATTGGACTTACAATAGGGATGTCTTTAATGTGAATATTGTGACGAATGGGGTCGTTGGCTAGAGGAATAGGGGCTAGAGGACAACCCAAGACTCCAAGAAGAAGCCTCAAATCTTGTCGTTCGGAAGGGACGGTGGCTCCATAAGGTGAAACTGATGATGACGAGAAACTGTTATTAGAAATACCCTTTTGAAGCCGAAACCATTCTTTAATTATTTCCCATGAACTCTCCTTTTTGTTGCATTCGTCTTGCATTTCAGGGTCAGGACCTTCCATGAGTGGCGTTAAAGGTTGTGCGCACCATCTTTGCTTCCTTCCTGATCCTCTAGGACCCATGAAAGTATGTTCTTTTGGTGATGTCTAAGCTATAGTGAAAATTTTGTTATAAGAGGATAATTAATGAAGGGGGTTTTATATGAACAATTAAAGGAGTAAAGAGTATATAATATTATCGAAGTTGTGTTAGTATGGAAAATGATGGTAATACGGTTATGAGGTTTTAGTGGTCATGAAAGAAGAGACAATAGGGACAGATGATCTGTCCAACGGCAGAGTATGGTGTAATTTTAATAGTATAAGATAAATAATATGATATGTATGATACAGAGTTGCATGTTGGGCTGTCTTTGACTTTATTCTTTTGTTTGTTTCTTTCACTTTTGGCCTTTATTAGGACACTCTCCTTCTCTAGTATTGGTGTTGTCCCTTTTATTGGATAGCCACTCTCTCGAGCGACTCCAAGTGTGGACTGACCCATTAAGGATTAGCTAGATTTATCTGACCTTTCTTTCTCTTTGTGATTGTGCGCACCCTAATTACCTCCCATTTGCATCCCTAGTAAAGTGTAAGGTGTAATCTAGGGCTAATCTTTCTTGGAAAATGATAGCACACCAATTTAGATAAGAATCATATGATCTCTGTATTTAAAACAAAAAAAAAGATAATTAGTAAGGCTGCTTTCTTGGATAATGCCCTATTACGATCATATTATAGAGTCTATAATTGATCCATCACGCGTAACAAGATGACTTAGACAAAAAATGGCTAAATTACATATAAGTGGATTAATCCTCCCCGGGAAAATTAAATATATGAAATTGACTTAAAAAGGAGTAGCTGAGAATCATGCAATGAGATTAAGAGGAGTGATACGAGTATGGTAGGCCCCAGGAAGTCGAACATATAATGTCTGTGGGAGTCAAAGACGATGGAAGTCAGTGTGAACGTTGGATTAATTAGTGTAATCGATATTCTCCAATGTTGTCCAGTTGGGACCCGCAAAGAGGTGGGCCGGCAGATTGGGATGAAGGTGGTGGTGGAGAGTCGGCATCATGGTGGAGAGGCGGATGGAGTGGAGGTGTTCTTCTAAGCTAATATACCACCACTTACTTCCATCTGTTCAACTGTCTTTCATTGGTTGGGAAAATTTGATTTTTATACTAAATTAAAATTCAGAATTGGGTCTTTGTCATGTACTAAACACATGTTGAGTAATAGAAACACGCTTGAAATATGTTACAAAAATACCAGATTTTTTATTGATTGAGAAATTGACCGAAAAATGGTGATATTTTCTTGAGAAATTGAATTTTTTTGGCGAAAAAGATAAATTCAAAGGGAGAAAAATCTGATATTTTAGAATGTATCCAAATATATCCATATGTAACCAAATATATCCATATGTATCCAAATGTCTTCAAATTATAATTTTTATATATAAAATTAGATTTAATAAATTTTTGATTTAATATTTTTTTAAAATTAAATGCATCCAAATTATGATTTTTAATATAATTTTTTCAATTTTTTTGATATATCCAAAATGTGTCCAAACCACAACTTCTAATACAATTTTTTAATGTCTCCGAATGTATCCTAATGTATCCATAATTAAATTAAGCTTAATTATTTATATATTATTTATTTTATTTTATTTTATTTTGTTTAGCAAAAATTGATTTGGTGTACAGTGCTTTACAAACGCCTCCAAAATATATCCACAGGTCTCCAAATGTATCCACAAGTCTCCAAAAAATGTATCCGCAAGTGTCCAAATATATTCATCCCTGCACAAAATTAATATAATTTAAAACATCAACCAAACTCAAAAAAAACAAACTAAACAAACATAATTAAAGTGTTTTTTCCATATTAAAAATGAATAAAAAGCCAAGGGTATTTTTTTCATTTTGAAAAAATAAAAAAGGCAGCAGCTAGGGTTTACCCAACCCTAGCCGCCACAACCTTATCAATTCAATCACCACTACTACCAGTCGTCACCTGCAGATGAACGAAAATAGAGAAAGGAAAATTCGAGGCAACAAAGATGAAAACGAGGCAAGAGAAGACGAGAACCAAAGAAGAGAGCATCAAGCGATGGACGAAGATGAACAATGACAGAGAGGAGAGGAGACGAACCAAAGGCGGGCAAGCTAGGATCAAAGAAAACGAGGCGATCGAAGAAGCAAGTGTGGTGGAGGATGACATCACAAAAGAGAGCAGAGATAGAGGAGAGAGAACAGAGGGAGAAGAGAAAGAGAGAGATTTGGGTGATTAGTTGAGGAGGGAGAAAGCAGATCAAAAAATAACGCGAGATTTTGACCTATATACCTAATAAATCTGACATTTGTCAAAAGAAAATTCAAGCACTTGACATATTAGCAACTAACACTTAAAAAAAATGGCATCAACCTAATTACTAAACTATGGATTCTATTTGTCCAAATCTAAACTTTAATTTAGACATACAGCTTAATTTCCTCTCATTGGTTGGCAACTGTCATTAAATTTGTCCTCATGAATCTAATTGGGCTTGATAGACTAGGTCCAATAAATTAGCCCAATGCAATAGTCATATATCAATGTGGTTTTTATACAATACGCTTACGTTACTTTACAATATTTATTTTGCATCACCAACTTTTGCATATTACATATTTAGTTTTTGATATTTTCAAATTTATTGACTCTTGTTTATATATTGTTGAAATGTTGTTGATATTATGTTGGTGTTGTTCTATTTTTCAAAAATTAGGATATTATTTATACTATGTTTGTAAGTTGTATATCTTTTACAGAGATACAAAACATATAAGTATTAGTTTTATAACTTATTTATACCATATTTGTAACTTATATATACTATGTTTATATTATGTTTATGATTTGTTTATGTTATGTTTGTAACTTGTATATCTTTTACAGAAATGCAAAACATACAAGTATTAGTGTTACAACTTGTTTATGCTATATTTATAATTTGTATATACTATATTTATGACTTGTTTATTCTATATTTGTAATTTTTATATCTTTTACAGATATACAGAATATACAAATTCTAATTTTATAACTTGTTTATTCTATATTTGTAACTTGTATATATAATATATATACAACATACAAATATATATAATACATATAAACAACTTATATACAATTACGTAAAAATATAATTTAGAAATTCTATTAGTATGTGTGTAATATCAAAAATTGGGATAATAAATCTGTAATATCAAATTTCGATCTCTGTAATTGTGTAAAATGCCCAATATCAAAACTTGCTTCAACATCTAGCAAGCAAAATTCACAAAAAAAAATTGAAAATCAGCAAGTCATTCAGTAGTCACGTTTGTATATACTACCACACTTTATTTCCCGGTTAAGTGAATCTTGCTTCATTATACTTCTAAGCTAGGACTATAAACTAACTTGAACATTAGATGATAGATAAGAAGAGCGGGTCCTTATTTCTTCCACCTCTTTTCTTGTGCAGAGACAACAAGAAGGAATAACAAGACAACATACCTAATGTATGAACTCCATGCATATACTTCTTAACGACCTTTGCTAACGAGGGAATATGCTTTTTAGGGACCTATTGGCTATAAATTTCTTTGTTGGATTTAAGCAACAACAAAGGTTGATCCAAAATTTTTAGGAATTGAACTAAGAGTTTTAGCTTATGAATCAACCAGGACTACCTAAAGTATTAAAAAAAACTAGTTTTAAGTATAGTTTTTATTTTTATAAAATAAATTCATGATAATTATGTAAAATTGTATGTATAAATATAATAAACTGTAATTTAAGATCAACAATACATTAAAACTTATCATTATTAAATTAATATATTTTGTTCTAAAATTATTGTAAAATAAAAACAAATAATTGGACGACGACTCGCATCCCCCCTCCCCCAGCCACCTATAAGGTGAGTCCGGCCGGCTCCATGCCCACTTATATTTGTAGCTCTTTATGTTGGAAGAGAACGACAGAACAACGGAGTTAGAGTTGTCTCAACTTTCAAATATTGAAACATCACAATCTAAGCAAGCATCATCTGAGTTTATTTGACTATATCAAATATTAAAACAAAAAACGGCCTCATCTTGCCGTATTGATGATATGACCCCGGAAATGGCCAAACAAAAAAGTAATCAAACATAATTCCACGTTCATTAGATATATTGTTCATCACTCATCCACGCCAAAGCCAAAAAGTTAAAGAAACAAGTATGGAAAATTCAACTCCTCTTCTCACTCAATCAAACACTGGTGACCAAGAAACTGCAAGTCAAGACCAACCCAACATTCCAACAACATCATCCATTGATGAGTTCATCGAATTGAGCTTGAGAAGTTTTGGTTGTGATATGGCATGAGAATAAAGATCCACTAGTATACTTTTAATGACAAGAATGTAATAGCATGAGAATAAATGTCCACTAGTATACTCTTAATGACAAGAATGTAACGGCGAACGTTACATTCTTCATTAAAAAGAGACATTACAAGGAGTTAATTCTTCAGCCCGTTGTTCTATAAATAGACGTTGACAACAACACATGAGGTATGCTCGATTCCACACTTATACTGTTATTCTTTCGAATTCTCTGCTAACTTAAGCGTCGGAGACTCCCCCGGGGAGCATCCAGACCTCATCTTGTTCTTTATATTCAGGTCACGAGGCGACATTCACGATTCCCTAGTTCTTCGAGTTTTCATAATTATTGTTGTTCAGTTTTCGAGGCAACAACAATTGGCATCGTCTGTGGGAAAACTGAACGAAAAGCCTTGTTCATAGACACTCGAGAATTTCACCAACCACCACTTACTCATTTCATCATGGTGCAAACACCTTCAAGCCAAGATGGACGTCCCGAGGAGGATGCAAGGAGATTTGGTGATGGAGCAGGAGCCTCAGGAACTGCCATCTCTACTATTCCACTCGTAAGCTATGAAGCGCTTAGGAAGCAGAACGAGGAGAACCAGAAGGCTTTGGCCGAGATGGCAACCTTGCTCCAACAGTTTCTTCCTCAGACTCAACTCCCGCCATGTTGCGCGCTTATGCCCAAACTGCTCAAAGTGGAGGAGTTCCGAAGGGAAGTGATGTCGTGCAACAAAGTTATCACCAACACACACAAGTGCCTAAGCAGCTGAATCCTCCACCTCGCCATAAGTGTTGTGATGCTTCTATTCTTGTTCCTGATGCTCGGAAAGTACGTGTAAAGGAGAGCCTAGGGTTCCTCTGAGGAAGGATGAAGTGGAGCCCCAATCTTCAATGAGTGTTCGAGAAGTGACAGACTTGAGGAAAATGATTGAAGAAGTCCTCGAGAAGAAGAAGTTGGTTCCTGTGGAGGAGGAGCAGTAAAAAGTAAAATCTTCGTTCACTAAAGAGGTAATGGGAAAAGCTCTTCCCCCAAAGTTCAAGATGCCATCACTACCAACTTTCTCAGGAAAAGAGGATCTGCATGAGCATGTTCAGAACTATGACGCCATCATGATTCTTCATGGATGGGAAGATGCCATCATGTGTCGTGCGTTCCCAATCACGTTAAAGTATCATGCACGGTCATGGTTCAACGGACTGAAGGAGGCATCTCTTTCTTGTTTTGACTAGTTAAGGAAGGAGTTCATTAACGCCTTCATCATTTACAGCAAGCGCAAGAAGGATGCTACGTGTTTGGTGAGCTTGAGGCAGACCGAGATGGAGACTCTGCAACAATACGTGGATAAATTTAGGAATTCCACTCTTGAAGTTCACGATTTACAACCTAGAGTAGCGGTGGCTGCGATGTTGTAAGGGACACGATTGGTGCAGCTACATGAGCCGTTGTCTCTTGACAAGCCTAAACTTTGGCCGACCTCTTTGTACAAGCCAATAAGTATATCCTGCAGGCTGGGGCCATGAAGATTGTGGGAACTAAGGAAGACAAATAGAAGAAAATGAAGAAGAGAGAGGCTCAAGAGGAACCAAACAGAAATAAGAAAAGTCAAAAGACTCGAGAGCATACTTCAGTCCCAGCTTCAAGAAGTACACACCATTGAGCGAGTCTGGACTCATCTCCTTTCCCCCAAGAACTGAAGGGCTTCTAGGAAAAAAATGGACGCCTACTGCCAGTACCACGATGCGAGTGGACAGTGTACGAACAAGTGTCGAGAACTAAAGAACAAGTAATGGTGAAGCATCGAAAAGAGAGCCGAACAATAAAGCAAGGAATTGAAGAAGGAATGATGATCAAACAAATGATCAACATGTGGCCAACTAGGCATTCTTCCACTAGAAATGTCATGCTTTGTCCTTTAAGTATACTTTAGATGGTGGTGAAAATTTGAATACTTTGAGTTTTTGTTGACTTTTTCTTGTGTAATTTTTTATTTAACGAATAAAATTTTTCTTTCTCATACATGAATACCTACTCTTGTGAATGAAGAATAAGTTAAGACAAGTCGAGTGCTTGTCCACACAAAATGGAAAAGGCTTACAGAAAATCGGGCCTCTGTAACCAAAAGTGCTAAGAACATTGAGTGAGTCCGAGCATTGGCTCCTCACCATCACTACATAAGAACCATCTTGAAACCACTGGAACACATCGTGAGTAGAAAAGCTTGCGAGCAATTGGGCTCTCACGTGGCAAACAACTAAACCGTGAGTAAAAAAGATTGTGAGAAATCAGGCTCTCACATAAAAAATATGTGAGTAGAAAAGCTTGAAGAAAACTGAGCTCTTACCAAGCGATAAAAAGATAGACTGTGATGTGGCAATAGAGCACAAAGTTTATGGGAAACCGAGTGCTCATTGTAGAACACACGCAATGGAAAATTGAACATCACGCATATGTGACAAGTGAAACCCCAAGTGGTGTTGTCATACATGTGACAGTGTACTCGCTAATACGTGTTGACAAGTGAAACCCCAAGTGATATTGTCATAAACGCACGCGACTATGTACTTGCTAAGACATGTGGCAAGTGAAGCCCTAAATGGTATTGTCATGAATGCATGCAAAAGTTCATTCACTAAAACTCCACCGAAATCACTTGCCCGAAAATTCATTTGAACAAGTGATTGAGGAGCAACGATACTTATAAATTGTGCAGGAATGAAAGCATGAGAACAAGTACATTAATATGTTGTAGATGATGATATTAATGAAGTAGTGTTGAAATGATGAACTTCTCGAGGAACTCCACTCGACGAGTTACTGAACTCTGCTGAGGAGGAGCTGAACGCCACAAGAAAATATTGAACCTCTCGATGAGGTGAACTCAATGAGGAGATGATGATCTTCACAAAGCGGAGTTGAAATGACGATCTTCCTAAGAAACTCTACTCGACGAGTTGGTGAACTCCGTGAGAAAATGTTGAGCCATCTCTTTGTAGAGTTCACCTCCCGATGAGGTGAACTCTATAAGGAGATGGCAAACTCTATGAAGCAGGGTCGAGATGATGAACTCCATGGGGAGATGGCAAACTCTGCAAGGTAGGGTCAAGATGTTGAACCTCCCGAGGAGGTAAACTCCACGGGGAGATGGAAAACTTTGCGAGGTGGGGTCGAGATGTTGAACCTCTCAAGGAGGTGAACTCCATGGGAAGATGGTGAACTCCGCAAGGCAATTCGGTGAGCTCCCCAAGTTGGTGAACTTCGCTAGGTGAGTTGATGATGATAGACTCGACGAGGCGAATCAGTAAACTTTGTGAGTATGAACCACGAGCCTCTAACCACGATCCAAGAACAATAGCCACGAGCCACGATCCACCAAGGTGTAGCTTCTGAACACCCACTCGATAGCAGGGGTGACGTCCTCTAAGGTGTAGCTCTTGAACACATATTCGGTAGTAGGGGTGAAGTCTTCCAATAGGCATCTCTTGAACACCGACTCGATAGCAGGGGTGAAGTGCTCCAAGTGTGGCACCTGAACACCCACTGGTGGTGGGAATGAGTAATAATGTCCTTCCTAAATGCCCATTCGGTAATGGGGTGAAGTCCTCCAAGAGGCAACTCCTGAACGCCGACTCGGTAATGGGGGTGAAGTCCTCCAAAGTGCAGCTCCTGAACGCCCACTCGGTAATGGGGGTGAAGTCCTCCAAAGTGCAGCTCCTGAACGCCCATTCGGTAATGGGGGTGAAGTCCTCCAAAGTATAGCTCCTGAATGCCTACGTAGTGGTGAGGTTGATAGCAATGAGAAGTGGCCTGGTCCACAACAGCAACGACAAAATGGTTTGGTTCTAGCAACAACAACAAGTCCTTTGGAACATCTAGAACAGTGTATCGACTCTCAAACATTGCGAATAGTGTGTTGACTCTCGAACACTTTGAACAAGTGTGTTGACTCTCCAGCACCTCGAATGATGTGTAGATTCTCGAATATCTCGAAAGGTGCATCGTCTATCGAACATCTCAAAGAGGAGCGACCTAAAAAAATTCTTGTTGAGGCTGGAGGCGAAAAGAGTCGGAGAAGAACAACCTGCAAAAGAAAAAAAAAAAAGCAGAAAAAGGAAAAATATTATTAAAAATATAATAAAAAATTATCATGAAAACAAGAAAAAAATAAAAACAAAACAAAACAAAACGGCTAGTCGCTCAAAGAGTCTTCGGATGAATAGTTGCATGAATGGCGTGTGAGGAAGCTGACATGCACAAATGGAACGGCGACAAGTAACACACAACAAATGGCAAGTAGCTCGTTTGTGGGAATAAGCGAATGCACGGTTGAAGGAGCAACCGATCGTCTGGTGCATGCTGCGGCATGTCGTTCAGAAATCATCCACTAACTCGGGCAACACACGACGTCGTTTTGAAACAAGTTGGTTGGAATGATCTGCTAACTCGGGGGACACATGACGCCGTTTCGGAACAGGTTGGCTCTATGTTGTTCGTCAAAGAAGGGTTTGGCTAGCTGTCTCTATTTTTCGCCACCAACCACGGTCATTGCCGGCCACCTGCGATGGAAATCTCGATCACCGTCCGTCACATATTCGTCTGCAACGTCACCAAGAATAGCTACGCAAACAAAAAAGAACAACAGAAAAACAACGCAGACAAAGAAAAAGAAAGAAAGAAAAAAAAAAGAGGGAGAGAAATCAAACCGTAAGGAAGGGGCGGTTTTACTGTGGCCAAAAAGAAGAAGAAATAACTTGTGTGTGCAAAATTGAGAGAGGGTTCGAATGTTTTTGGCAAAATACAAAAGTGGGCACCAACAGAAACGGAAGGATTTTGAAGAAAAAAAGAAAGAAATTGATTCTGCATCCAAATCAGGAATTAAATCAAAAGTGGAAAGAGATTGATTCTGAAGCCAAATCAAGAATTGAATAAGAGCCAATCATTGCATATTTTATTTCAAAATAGGAAGGAAGAGGCGACATCAACGTTCACTGAATTCAGTGATAATTGTAAAATTTCCATCTCACCCCTTATGTTCTTGGTGAATTATTCGATCACTCCCTCAATTGATAAATTTGTTCCAAGTAGTCCATTAACTTTGTGACTACTTGAAAGTACGTAACATACTTGACTCACAATTACAAAAGCGGGATGAGTATATTTGGTGTACTTTACTCTTATCTTCGGAGACCCAAAAATAAGAGTGAGAAACAATTGATATGGCATGAGAATAAAGATCCACTAGTATACTTTTAATGACAAGAATGTAACGGAGAACGTTACATTCTACTCAATTCCACACTCATATTGTTATTCTGTCGAATTCTCTACTAACTTGAGCGTCGGAGACTCTCCCAGAGAGCATTCTGACGTCATTTTATTCTTTATTTTCAGGTCACGAGGCGATGTTCGCGATTCCCTAGTTTTTCGAGTTTTCATCATTATTGTTGTTCATTTTTCGAGACAACAACAGGTTGCATCCAATTAGTACAATGCGTTCTGGTCTCATTAATGGCCTTCTTTGATTCACAGCAAACACTCATCAGTGTCTTCATTGATGCAGAGCCCTCTTGGCACTGCACCGACACAGCTGCATGCAATTCAACCTCAAACATCTGTGACCTTCCAACAAGTTCATGGTCATGGATTGGTTCGTCACATCAGACTATTATATCAGAATGGAATCTCGAGTGTGAAAGCTCATTCATCACTGCTCTTCCTGCATCATCCT
>CAODLS010170423.1:0-21943 GCA_948243855.1 Flueggea neowawraea | reverse complement strand
CTTTTGCAGTATGGATTAGCAGAGGATACATTAAGAACTGGAGGAGCAACAAGTGCAAAGGATGTTTCCCCCAATGAGCTATACAGCCAGTCTGCTATTTACATTGCAGCCGCTCATGCACTGAAACCAAATTACTCGGTGAGTGTTGCATGCTTTCTGTACAAGCCCTAGTTATTAGTACCAGTATAATGTATAAATTAGGGGCACCCTTTTCTGAAACCTAGTCAAGACATTTTTATTTAGTTGACAACATCATAACATGCACGATATCCTCAACTTCCATTTCTGTTGTTGCAAGCACAGTACATAGCCTATCATACAATACACATTCAGATGATTAATTTCTCTATTATAGAAGGCATTTGATGCGATTAGCTAGCTAAGCTTTTGTTTGACATCTTATTTCAGGTTTATAGCAGTGCCTTGAGGCTTGTTCGGTCCATGGTGAGTATTGTATTTTCTCTCATAAGCTATGCTGATGTTTTTTGCTTAACAGGGTGTTTTTGTTTTAGAACATACATTTCTCCTTTAAAGATCGTTTCTGGTTGGTCAATTATGATATCAATCTCCTGTTTTATTTTGGTTACTTAATTGTATTTTTAACCAAGGAAAGAGATTAGATCTTGTAATCTGCATGAACTCCAGAATTGTCTTTCTCAACTGGCATGATCATTTGCTAAACCTGAAATAGTTTACTTTATTTTTAACTGTTACGTGCTATATAATTGAATAAATTTTTAGTGCTTTCAGCAAGTTATTTCTTTTTCTTGTGACATGATCCTTTACTGAGGACTGACATCTTGGTCAAAATTTACCTGCTAATAACTTAGTGTAGAATGTGATTTCTGACTTGGATATTTGCTTCTTTTGAATTTTATTTTATGGTCCACAAGTCTGTTATAGTGACTTATCATATTTTAAATTTGTTAACTGGTTGACGAAATCACTTTTGCACATTAATCTGACAGGACTATATTCTTGGCAGTTACCGCTACCATATCTAAAGGTTGGATATCTAATAGCACCACCAGCAGGGTAACCAATCGCACCTCATAGTAATTGGAAGAGAACACAATTTGTTTTGAATCATGAAGGCCTTCAGCAGGTAAAAGTCAAATGATTTCATTTATTTTTTCCTTTTTTTGGTGCGGGTGGGTGAGAAGGGGTATTATAGAAATTTAAACATACAAAGACTCCCATTCCACTACTTACCACTCAGTCAAGTTTCAAGGTTATGATTTCTAGTTTTATATGCCGAACAATGAATTCTGAAATTTCGCCATTTGAAAATTATGAACAAAAATTATTTGAAACGATATGATGAGATGGATGATCACTGAGGAGGTAGGTCTGTCTGTAACTGCTGCTTGTTATGTTGTCCTGATATAGTTATCTGTCAATTCAGCAGTTGAGTATTGAGTTTGACAGTTTAGGGAATATGTCTCTCATGGTCCCAGTCTGTAATATTTCTGTTCTGTTTCCTGACCAGGTTAGCAAACCTGATCAAAAGCAAGTATCACAAAGCCTCTAATAGATCTGTAAATGGATCAAACAGTGAGAAAAACGCAGTCAAAGTCGATGTTCCCAACATTGTTTCTGTATCGGCCTGTTCTGATCTGATGTTGCCACCTGGTGCTGGTCTTTGCATTAATACCATACATGGACCAGTTTTCTTGGTAAGAATCAGTTTGTTTTCATTTCTTTCTTTTTTTCCACGACACTGAAAGTTAATCTGAAAGTTGAGAAATGGTATTGTTGAATTGAAACCCCTCAAGCTTTTAATTCTTGGGTTTCAAGGGTGTGCACAGTTGCGTGTTATACTTAGGAGTATAGAAGTGCAGGAGTATTTATAACACTATATAGACTGTGATTCAGTGAACAATGATGATGACATGACAATAAAAAATGCAGTTAATATGGAAACTTGCTTATACTTTCTAATATTAGAATGAACTAATTTATTAGTCACTCTCTAATAAACTATGTAGTTCATTCTTTTAGTTCAGTCTGTCAAGACATTGGGAGATTTTTCAACTTTATCGCTTGTGCTTTGCATTCTGCTTAAAACAGTAAAACTATTAAAACAGGATTTAACTGAATTAGGAAACTGAGCTATTGGTTTTACTGCATTTTAAATGGTACCCTGTTGATATTTTGTCTCCAGTTATGGTTATCATAAAATTAAATTATCTTCTGTGAAGGTCTTTGACATTAATTGTTCGTGTAGATGGTCATTTGATTCCTTGTAAGGTTTGGTAAATTCTTACTTTCTGCTCATTTGTCCGCAGGTTGCTGATTCGTGGGAATCCCTTGATGGATGGCTTGATGCAATCCGCTTAGTTTACACAATCTACACCCTAGGTAAGAGTGAAGTCCTAGCAGGTATTGTAACAGGCTGATTTTCATAATGGAAGATCTTTGATTGATTTATCAAGAATTTTTCTTCGAAATAAGATTTTTGTATATTATAGATTTTTTTTTTGTGAAAACATTTTTTCCCTGTTTTATAATGGTTACGAGGTGTGAACTAGTTGGTTTATAACATGGGATCAGTTGGATTTAGTGTACAATTTGATGGCACACTTTGTTTAGATTGTAAGATTAGAAACCAGAAATGTTGACCAAATGATCTCTGAAAGTTCATTCTTTATTTTGATAATATATGAGTTTACAATATTCCATTGAATGTTTCCAGCTCATGGAATTATACATAGATGCTTTATACTGCTTATTTGTCTTGTTTAACTGTGTGCATTCGGTTTCTACATGGTATCAGAGCTTTCACTCGGAAAATAATATATACTGTATTCATATTTATCTATCTAAATATTATAGATAATCATAATATCAATTAGCATCTTTGTTGTTTCTCCTGATTTACAAGCCGAGCGAATTGGCCCGTCCCTTTTTTTCTGTCTATGAAGAAATGAAATATGTACTGAAGAAAAAAGAATTATCTCAGCCATGGAAGATGAGCCGCTAAAATTTATCTGTATTATGTTGTTACAAGTTTTGTGAACTGAAACCTGCAATGTCATGTCATATTTGCTATCGTTATGGTATATTCTAGGAAGGAACAAATTTCATACATATGGGTGGATATACTTTGGCTAAAGCAAGAACTGCAGCAGGAAGAATCCACAATCCTTCTCTACACGAGTCTGGAATTAATGGCCGGACCATGAACTCTGCCTTCATGGTGTTGAGCTTGTGCCAGACGAAAACAATCAGACTTCCTATGCACATATCAACGGCAAAGTAAGCCCCGACGAGAAATGGCACCGCCATCACCATTGGCAGTGGCATCCATTTCCCGATCCTCTGTGGCGCGAGATCTCTGACTAGGTCTATTATTACTACGAGGGCAAAGACAGCATAGCAGAACTGCAAGCAATGGAGCGGCAGAGCTGAGAACCCTTCCACCCCTGGGATCGCCATGTTCCTGTAAATTAGTGCATAAGGAGCTGTGTAGTCCCCGTGTGGGTTTCCGACGTCGAACGCCTTGTAGAACAAGAAGAATCTGAGAGGAGCCATCACACAACCAATTGCAGTGCCAATGGCTTGGCTCAAAAACATTGCTTTTGGAGAAGTGTCAGATGAGCTGTTTTGAAATCTTGCATCAGTATGCAAGCAACAGAAACAACAGATTTGATCAGACCACACCCGACGAGAGCCGCAACCAGACCGTCTTCTTTCCTGGCCAACGCAGCTAGAACAAATAGAGCTACTTTGCCATAGTTGTAGGCCATGGTCATGTTGGTAAGACCAGCTCCGAAGGCATTGCAGAATGCCAAAGTTGGTGCAAAGATGTAGGCAACAATGACGTAGTACCATTTAAGTTGAGGGAACATTATTGGTATTGCGATTGTGGATATAATGGCGAAGAATATATATCCTACAAACCCAACCCACATTGGTATCTTCTCTCTAATGAAAATCTCATCTTGTTTTAGATCAAGAGGCTTCTTCTTGTCATCCACAGTGTCTGCAAACAGAAATGTGGACGGATTAGTATGGCTGAAACTCCAAGCGGTATTACTGGAGTCGTTTTCAGTGTTAAGAGATCGAGAATCACGAGGAAAAAGCGGCAACTACCCAATCACTAGACCTGTGTTTAGGTTCTTTTTCTTTAATCTGCTGTGAATATTGATGACTGTAAGACCCATTATCTTGATAAAATTGTAAAGCCCGTCTCCAAGGATGAGAGAAATTGATAGAAAAACTTGCCAGTATGGAATTTTAATAGTTAAACCTATACCATGAAAAACCATAAAATAAAAAATAAAAAGAACAAATGTTGTTTAGTACTTTGTAACCATTTAAGCCCTTCATGTTGCTTTCATCTAGTGATACAGAAAACCAATCTCCCTTGCGCTCATCAATTAGTGGCCACATAATTCCCCATGAGAGAACAGCTCCAAACATCAAGGACAAGTTAACTAGATGGGTTACTATCATTCCTGCTCCAATGTAAGTTGTGTTGAAATCAAAGTAAAACCTACAAAAGCACAATAGTTGGAAAAGCAAAGATTAAGAACATTTAATTTCAATGAAAGCAAATTTGGAGGAAAATCAGTAAATTGACTAGTAGATTATTAATTTGGATTTGAGTCAGGTGGGATATCTGTGAATGGTAAGTTCTCTATCAAGTTTCACGTATAGATTAAGTTCTCTATCAAGTATTAAAGCTAGTTAGGAGACCGAGTATGTATTATATCACTATATTCACGATGATACAGTTCAATATATTAATATGCTAGATATATTATATTATATTCGTATGTATTATAATTATTTAATTCGTTATATGTTAATCTGCTAAATACTTATTTTCTGAACACCAACACATACGTTTGTTTGAAAGCTCTCAATCCTAAAGTAGGGAAGTGTGGGAATCCACAATTTGTATCTTTCCCATTGAAAAACCACTTGAAGAATGCCCATAAGAAGCTGGCTGAAAAGCACCTCATGAATCCTCCAACTTGCTTCCTGCAATCACAATGTCATGTTCTAAATTTAATTTCTATTTCACGTAAATTAAGGGTGTGTTTGGATAGTTGCTAGATGCAGTTGTTGGTTTCAAATAACCAACGACTGCTCCCAACAATTAAGCCAAACAGTACGTATGGAAAATTTACATATGGAGATGGTAAAGTGTAGATAACTGTACTTTGCCATCTTATCGTTCTGGGTGTGGAATCCATTGATGAGAACAGCAGTAGCCAGGCCACTTGGATAAGGCAAATTCAAGTCTAATATCATGATCTGCCAAAAAACAAGAAAAAACTCAATCACAAAATGATTCTTTTTAGGGAACTGTCTCTGTTAATATAAGAGAAAAAAGAAAAGAAAAGAAAAGAAAAGAAAAGGAAGAATATTTAATCTTATAGCTTTTGCAATCTAGAAGAAAAAAAAATTGAAGATCTATGATTCAGCGTTTGGAAACTATAAATAATGATATCTTAAACTCGTAATTAGGAGAGTTAAGTAACGATAACATATAGTTGCACATCGCATAAATTAGAGCATGTACAACAATGCTCCTTAACATCCTACTCAAAATATAATATTTTATCACATGTTCATCTCGAATTTTGAATCAAACTCTAATGTCACTTACAATTCAACTCTCTTCTTCAATATTTACCATTAAATTAATTAATAGTTTTTGTTAGAACTACAGTTTCTCAATAAAATTAAAACACTGTTATTCATTCTTTAATGTTATTCATCTGATTCATCAATAAAATATTCACTTTCTAAAATATTATCTCTCTAATATATAAATTTCAAAACAACTTAACAAACACAAAAATAAAATAATATATTATAAGACTCCTTATAAAGGAGTACATTGTACATGCTCTTATATCTCAATAACCATTGTTAAGTTAGTATAACTTCCCAATATTCTTTTTACAATAACTATTCTTATTACTACTACTACGCTCTTAATCCATTACCAATGTGTACAAAGGGTATTCAACAAATAATTTTTAATTCGTTAATAATTCTCAATTTGTACATTTAATTTGCAATCTACTTTTACATTCTACTCGTAATTATTATTTTGTCGAGCACGTTAGCACTCAATTAACTTTTTAATCATCTTTCTAACCATTTAGGATTTTTTTGCGAGACAGTATACCGGCAATGGACCTGGTTGACTTTACATTAAATCTGAAATTAAAAATGAAAAAGAAAAGGAAAAAGAAAATCAGTTAGTTTAGTTGAATGAATATATACCTTTCTAAGGGGAATTAAGACGAAAAGGCCGACAAAGCAAACCAGAAAGAGGTATCCACTTGTCCAACCAAATCCTGGTTCCTTTATTGCCTTCGGAGAGTTCCCTTCTGTATTCACCCCTGACAACTCATATGTCTTCCTGTTTAGTCCCAATAGATACGAAGCAAATCCACCTGCAAACCCAATTTCCAACTTATTATTCATAAAAAAAAAACTTGGCTCGACTCGGCTTGATTCGAAATATTTTTGTATGCTAAATTTGTAACTAACATATTTTTGAAAGCAGAGTGGCATATTTATTTTTTGTATTACTAGAATCCTTTTGATAGTTGACTAATTCAAATTTGAATTAGATAAAATTCAGATTTGACTAATTTGGAACTTGTACCACTCGTTACAGTTTTTGGTTACTCAATTTTTTTTCTTTTTACTATTACAATAACTTTGTTGTCTGTTATTTACTAAATCCATTGTAATTCCAAAAACACTGCGAGTTGTTTTAAAGACTGCCTGAATTATTGGGGATAACGTCTTATACTAATGCTAAAAATTGTCTGAAAAAAATTTAGAAGATGAGAAAGACGCAAACCTCCAACTGCTATGCTATAAAATGCAACAGCACAAGTTTGAATCATGGTGTTCTCTTGTCTAGTAAAAGGTTTGGACATAAATCCAGCCTTTTGAAGTGTCTTTGTCCATGTTCATATCAGCACAAAAGCCAGAAGAGCTGCAGAGACGTTGAAATGTGGAACCAAACCAGTTGCAAGGTTCAGTTTCATGGCTATAACACTGTAAGTGGCTCCAATCAAAATGCTCACAATCATTCCTCTTATTGTTATCTGTCTTGTCCATGGCTGTGCTCTTCCTGATACTTCTGATTCGTCTTGTGGTGCTTCTTCCATTTCTTCTTTTGTTTCTTTTGATTCTTCTTTGTTCATGGCTCCTAGTAAAGAAAAAGATTAATTCACAATAAACTCTTACTTGACTATATATACACAAATGAAGATGAATAAAGCTTGTAGTTCGGTGATATTGGAATTGAATCGCTAAGATTGTAGTTTGGTAATAGTGGATTCGTTTGCCGAGTTAGGGTATCCCAATTAGTAAATATTCATACTTAAAATTATGAGGTATTGGATTTGAGACATGAAATGAGTGAGATAAAGAATTTTAGAGATTTATCGAGATTTATGAAAAAAAATGCTCGACTCGTGTCAAGCACTAAAAAAGAAGAAAAAGGAAAAAATTAATGAAGAACTATGAAGGCAATAAGCTCACCATGATCATTTTTATGGCTCATCTTCTAGCTTATCTAAAGTTTCTATATCTTATGGCGTGTCTTATATACATGCACTTGTGCAAATTGAACGTCACATATTTTTTATCGTATGTGTTTTTAGCACTAACTCCAAAAAGTTTGCAGTGATAGGACATTTCAAAGGTTTCTGTAGGGCCATTATTCCTGTATAATTTATTCATTTTTTCACATTAATTATGCTCTCAAAATCTAGAAAATAGAAATGAAAAATTAGAATTAATTATTTCGAATAAATGTGTTTTCTAAAAGACTCAATTTTCTATTTTTTAAATTTATTTACATTTTATGAAACATATTTTAACATGTTCTCCGATTTTCCACTTTTAAAAAAATTAGATTTACAAAATTAATCTAATATAATTTTAATTATTTTAACAAACTAGACAAGGATCTCTTGTTTTTAATTTTTAGTTTTAACAAAAAATTTAACCTCATGAACGCATTCTTAATATATTTTGCATTATTCTATGGAGCAAAAAAACATAAAAATGCAAACAGAAAATAAAAATTTATTTTTTACACACCCTATTATTTTTTTAAAAAAAATATCCAGACAAATGATAACAATTCTTACTATTTAGTGATAGCTTTTAGTACATTCAAGTAAGTGACAGCTAAATGGGGGAATTCGTGCATAACAATAGTGCACCTAACCAAAGCGTAATTAGGTTCTCTTCAAAGTCTAGAATTTTCTATAAGATCGTATCTAACTCTTTAAAATATAACATGAACTCAATGAAATCACATCTTAACAACTAAGCTCCTAATCCAAAGACTAATCGATCATTAAATTAATTCTGGAATTCATATTATTAAGTTGACCTCTTCTAGGTTAAATGACCAACCCATCCGTGCACCCACCCAACTAGGCTAATCCAGTCTTGAAGTACATTCTTAAGGCAACTTTAGTATTAGTGTTGGATAACCAAGTCGTCATAATTAGTCTAGCTGAAATTAGAACTTGGTTCCTCCAATGCATGAATGCATCCAGTACCGAATAATAAAAAATAATTAACGAATAATTAAACAAGAGATTGAGCCTACCTCAAAATACACATCAGAATAGTTGCAGTTGGATACTCTAGGAAATGAGTTGTTGTTGGTTATCATGAACCACAATCATGAATGTGACAAGAACGTAGAGTGTTTCTGTAACCCAAGAACCACCAGAATGATTTTTGTATAATAATATATCGTGTACAAGGAAGGAAGAATATCTCTTCCTCTCACTTTGAGGCCGACAACGATATTGAGAGGAGAGGGGGAGATTTTTTTTGTAAACACATTGTTAACTCTCTTGCTTCTAGGATTTTCTGTCGATCTGTTATACTGACAGGATTTAAACTCTCTTAAACTAATTAGTAGTTTATCTCCAAATTCAACTCAGAATTGGTGAGCCAAAACTCATTTGTTGATCAACCTAATTGAATACCTAAGCTAATTCGGATTTGGGTCACACCCAAGATCTGGCATATGCGGATCCCTTTTTTGACAATGCAAAATAAATAACTAAGATATTAAAAGCTCATAATTAATCATTTACTCTACTAGTTGGATGGTTTCACATTTGAGTTTTGATTCATGACATCATTCGAAACAACATAAATTAACAGCTACAGATCGATGGTTGCTTTGATTACAGTCCTGTTTTAGATAAGGCACTTGCAAGAAAAGTGCAGAAAGTGCCAATAAATAATTAATGACTTCACTAACAAATATCGGTAGGCAAGAACTTGGAACTTAGCATATAATTCATGAAGTGGAAGCCGGTATTGCATTCTGATATTTATGATACTTGATCCTTTCTATTTTAATTATCAAGAGTTTAAGTTTTATATTGATTTATGAAAGAAAAAATAGTTTTGTCTGCATGCCGGTTTTTATCTATTAATTCTATTTATTTTGGTAAACATAAGAATTAACTTAAAGAGATTTTACGTTCCGAGAAATTAGAAATTATGATCTATTAAGTCTAAAATTTCAGAAGTGATCATTACCTTAGAGTCATCTCATTGAATTTTACGACACTTTATTTATTTATATATGTATTTATTTATTGTATCTTAAAATAACATGAAAGAAACTTTATTTATTTTGTTATTTATCTTGACCCTCATTGGCCTTATAGAGATGACCTTATCATTGGCCATTGCATCTTTTGTTCTCCTCCGTTAATATGGTGAGGAAAGATTCTGTCACACAAGCGTGTTAGCACACCACCACCATTTATCTTTCTTTGAGTAGAAAATGATTTTAATTATCAAGAGTTTAAGTTTTATATTGGACAAAATCTTGGTTGCTGCCTTTTCTTGTTATGTATTCATCAAATCTCATGACAAATTTTCTTGTGATTTTAATGATTTGCAACCGAAAAAAAATACCTAATTTGTATAGGTCGGCAGGTTTATTATGCTTACTTCTTCCACTTTCTTTTGCTATTTCTTATGAATTAATTATTGAGGACCTTAAGTTTAGACATATTACCTAAAATTTACATTTTTACAAATGTCAATGAATCTGTTCGTGTTCTTTTGTGTTTGCTCAAGTTTAGCTAGACAAACAAGAGTTTGATAGTGCCTAATAACCTAAGAATTTAATTAGTAACTAGTAAAATAACAGTGAGATTGAATCAATTCAAAAAGAAATAAGATAAGACTACTTCAAAAAATAAAACTAGAGTTAGTATGAAACGAACTAACCAAATTATAAGACAGAATTCATCAGCTCGAAGCATGAGAACTCTTCGTTGCCATGGTCAATTGCAAACATTAGGAATCCGAATCTTGATTACTAGAAATATTTACAACTATTAAGTGTAGGAATTGAAAGGAAATCAAAGGAACTAATAAAGTTTGAGTTTTGAATGTGTCTTCTCTTGCTCTGTTAGTTATTTTTGTGGTAGCAGTGAGAATGTGAGCTTGAAAGTATATACAATATTTTATTCATGACATGTTATTTATACAGGCAACAACAAGTAGATGTTGGGTTACAAAAATATTGAAATGTTAATTGTTAAAGATTCCTAAAATCAAATATGAGACTCTAAAGACTTGGTTTTGGTTGTAGATTTAGTCTTATTTGTTCAAACATTAAAGGCATTATTTTCACATGTTTTTTAACAGTTTCTTCTGCTCTGTCTCTTTGCATTCATACTAGATAAGTACTGTGAAGTAGTAGCATATTATCAACCCTCAAGAGCGTTATGCTACCTCAGGCTAGTTCTTTTCGAACTTCTCTCTTTAGGATGCTTGTTTGGGTCTCTCATGGTCTATCTTTCAAATATCTTATAGTTTAGATTGTCATTATACCCGTATTAGACTTCCCGCATGTGTGCCAACCGTCCGTTTTTGCCAATCGCAAAGTCTGAATTCAAATGTCCGACATTCACTCAAATTCCTGAAACAGTGGCTATTTGGTTAAATGTTGGCAACATATTCTTCTAGAAAGCTCCTATTCAGTTGAAGTTAGGTTTTCATTGAACAATCGGAAAACAAATGAAAAACCCAAGAAAAAAAATGCCTAAACTCAACATTTAAATAAGTTTCATTTTTTTAAATATAAAAAATAAATATAAGAGATTTTGTAATTAGCATCCATATTTTCTTTTTGTTTTGATTGGTGTTATAATATATAGTTGATATGACATGGACAAAAATACTATTAAGTGTATTTAATCTCGACGTAGAAACGAAAACGTTACAACTTACTATTAATGGGGAGGCGTTATAGAACATCAACATTCACTCTTATCACTCTATAAATAGACATGAGAAACACTTTTTAAGGTATGCTCTCCTCTTCACACATACTTACACTCTGCCAAAATTCTTTACTGACTTGAGCGTCGAAGACTCCCTCGGGAAGCATCCCAACCTCATCATGTTTTGTGTTTTCAGGTCTTGAGGCGACGTTCATGATTCCTGAGTACTCAAGTAATCATTACTATTGTTGTTCATTTTTTGAGGCAACAACAATTGACGTTGTCTGTTGGAATTGAACGGAAAGCCTTGTTCGTTGACAAGCTACTCATTTCATCATGGTGCAAACACCTTCAAGCCAAGCTGGGCATTCCGAGGAGGATGCAAAGAGATTTGGTGCTGGAGCGGGAGCCTTCAGAACTGTCATCCCCACCGTTCCGATGGCTGATTATGAAGTGCTTAGGAAGCAGAATGAGGAGAACTAGTAGGCTTTGGGCTAGATGGTGACTTTGCTCCGTGGCTTCTTCCTCAGGCTCAACTCCTACCGACATTGCGTGCTTACGCCCAAAGTGCCCAGAGTGGAGGAGTCCCAAAAAACCATGATAGTCCTCAGTAAAATCATCATCAACCTACACAAGTGCCTAAACAGCCGAATTTTCCACCCCGCTAAGAGTGCTTCAATGTTCCAGTACCTGTTATTGTTCCTGGTGCTCGGGTCAAGGCTAGAAGGGAAAAATACCAGGAGGTAGTGGAAAGCACCTGCAGAGAAGAGCCCAGAGTTCCTTCGTAGAAGGTTGAAGTAAAGCCCCAATCTTCGATTAATGTTCGAGAAGCGGCAGACATGAGGAAATGATCGAAGAAGTCCTCGAGAAGAAGAATCTTGTTCCTGCGAAAGAGGACCAGCAAAAAGAAAAAGATCCGTTCACTAAAGAGGTAATGGGAAAACCTCTTCCCCCAAAGTTCAAGATGCTCTCGCTGCCGACTTTCTCAGGAAAAGAGGACCCACACGAGCATGTTCAGAACTATGAAGCCATCATAATGCTTCATGGATGAGAAGATGCCATCATGTGTCGTGCGTTTCCAATCACGCTAAAGGATCATGCTCAATCATGGTTCAACGAACTAAAGGAGACGTCTCTTTCTTATTTTGATCAATTAAGGAAGGAGTTCATCAACACCTTCATCATTAATAGCAAGCGCAAGAAGGACGCAACGTACTTGTTGAGGTCATGTAGAATGAGAAGGAAACTCTACGACAATACGTGGATAGATTAAGGAATGTCACTCTCGAAGTCCACGATCTAGAACCTAGAGTAGCGGTGGTTGCAATGTTGCAAGGGATATGATCAATGCAGCTACAGGAGTCGTTGTCCCTCGACCAGCCGAAAACCTTGGCAGACCTCTTCGTGTGAGCCAACAAGTACATCCTACAGACTGAGGTCATAAAGATCGTGATAACTAAGGAGGACAAAGAAAATAAAAGGAAAAAGAGAGAGGTTCATGAGGATCCAAACAGAAAGAAAGAAAAGTCGAGAGACTCTAGAGAACACTTCAATCCACACTTCGAGAAGTACACACTGTTGAGTAAGTCAAGATCGACAATCTTGGCAGTGATAGAGGGATTCAGACTTATTACATTTCCCCCAAAGATTGACAAACCTTTGGGAAGGGATGTGGACGCCTACTGCAAGTACCATGATGCAAGTGGGCATTCGACGAACAAGTGTCGAGAACTAAAAAATAAAATTGAGAACTTAGTTCGAGGTGGACACTTGGACCAATTTGTTGATGATGAAGCATCAAGAGAGGAGCCGAGCAATGAAACAAGGCGTCGAAGAAGTAATGATGGTCAAAGAAGTGATCAGCATGGGGCCAAATGCTTCCACCAAAAATGTCACACTTTGTCTCTTAAGTATACTTTAGATGGTGGTAAAATGTTGAATACTTTAAGGTTTTGTTGAATTTTTATTGTATAATTTTCTATTTAACGAGTAACATTCTTCTTTCTCATGCATAAATAGCTACTTTTGTGAATGAAGAATATGTTAAGGCAAGTCGAGCGCTTGGCCACACAAAACAGAAAAGGCTTGCGGGAATCTGAGCCTATATAACCAAAAGTGCTAAGAACATGGAGTGAATCCGAACATTGGCCCCTCACCAACAACGCACAAGAACCATCTTGAGACCATTGGAATGCACCGTGAGTAAAAAAAACTTACAAGTAATCGAGCTCTCATATGGAAAACAACTAAACCGTAAGTAGAAAAGCTTGCGAGTAATCAGGCTCTCATGTGACGAAAATGTAAAGTGAGTAGAAAAGCTTGCGAGAAATTAGGCTCTCACGTAACAAATATGTGAGTAGAAAAGCTTGCAGAAAACCGAGCTCTCACCAAGCGATGAGAAGATAGACTGCAATGTGACAATGGAGCACGAAGCTTGTGGGAAACCGAATGCTCATTGTAGAACACACGTAGTGGAAAATTGAACATCGCACATGAGTGACAAGTGAAACCTCAAGTGGTGTTGTCATGCATTCTACAGTGTACTTGCTTAGACGTGTGGCAATTGAAATTCCAAGTGGTATTGTCATGAACACAAATGACAGTTTATTCGTTAAGACGTGTGGCAAGTGAAACCCCAAGTTGTATCGTCATGAACGCACGCGGCGATTTATTCATTAAGATGTGTGGCAAGTGAAACCCCAAGTGGTATTGTCATGAACACACGCAAAAATGTACTCACTAAGACGTGTGACAAGTGAAATTCCAAGTGGTATTGTCATGAACGCACCCAACAATTGATTTATTACGTCCTAAGCAAGAAAATCAACTAGTACTATTATTAAGACTCCACCGAAATCACTTGCCCAAAATTCATTTGGACATGTGATTGGGGAGCATCTATATATATAAATTGTCCAGGAACAAATTGTGCAGGAAAGAAAAGCACATGAATAAGAGCAGCAAATAAAACACTCGATTCAAGTAAGAGCTCGTACCTCATCAAGATCACCTAGTGGAAAGTCTCTGAACACCAGCATGATGAGGATGGCGAACTTTATGAGATTGAGTGGATGATTGACATCAGCATGGTGAAGATGGTGATCTTCACGAAGTGGAGTTGAAATGATGAACTTCTCAAAGAATTCCACTCGAGAGTTGGTGAATGCCACAACGAGATGTTGAACCTCCCTAGGAGGTGAAATCCACGAGGAGATTGCAAACTCTACAGAGCAAGGTCGAGATGCTAAACTCCACAGGGAGATGCCAAACTCTGTGTGTAATAACTTAATTTTTCCGTTGATTTTTTTTTGAATTAATTATTTTTGTCGGATTGATTTTAATTTGAAATATCATTAAAAAAATTAATGATATTTTGGAGTGTTAAATTTTTGTTTGTTTTAATGGAATTTTTGAAGTGTATTGAGGAGTTAAATTAAGTGAAAATTGGTTGGAATTGGAAAAAGAAAGAAAATTGGAAGAAAAGAAAAGGGAAGGTTGAACTATAGGTCGTTCAGCATTTAGTCTAAATGGTGTGTCGTTCGAGATTGTGTGTGTTGTCATCTATGTGCTTTAAACGACATGTTGTTCGTTCATAAGGAAAACGAAGCGTCATTTGGGAAGGCTGCCTTCCACGCGCGAGATCTGTCGTCTGCGTGTGTGCTGAGCCGATTTTAAGGTGAAACGACGTTGTTTGGTTCCGATTTTCTTAACTGAAAACGACGATGTTTTCTTCCTCCAGAAATGGCGTCGTTTTGTGCATTTTAAGACCCAAAATTTCTTCTTTCTTCCTCTTCGTTCTTCTTTGTGTTTTCTTCCTCTCAAAACCGAAACTCTTTCTCTCTCTCTCGATTTTGCCTCTCTCTTTCGTCTCTTTCTCTCTCTCTTCATCTTCTATCCTGCTAGCAATCAAAGGTGAATGCCTCTTTCTCTCTCCTCTTTTATTTGCTATTTTCACAGAATATTTGATGGGTTTGGATGGAGCTAGGTTTCGAATTTTGAAGTGATTTTTGATGGATTTTGGATTGGTTTTTGTTGGGTTTTGACGAGGTGAGTTGGTAGAACATGAATGTAGGTTAGAAATGGAGTTTTGGATGGTTTTTTATGGAAGGGTAATTCGGTCTGAAACTTTGAAGGATGATTTTGGACGTTTGAGGTGGTTTTGGACCAAACCGAGGCTGAAAACGGATACAGGGGACTGTTTAGAGTGGTTTGGAGTGATTGAAAATATTGGGTTATGCTTGGTTAAGGATTAGGGACCATTTGATGTAATTTTATAATAAAAGGAACAAAACTGAATTTTACATAATTTTGAGTATATTAAGGACCAAACCTAATATTTAGCATTTTAGGAATTGATTTGTAGTTTTTGAAAGTTAGGGAATTAATTTGAGGATTTAGACTTTTTGGAGGACTGTTTTGTAATTTAAAAATATGTTGGGACTGATTTATAATTTTTTAAAATTTTAGGGACCAAATTGTAATTTGTCATGTCTCGGGGACTAAATGGTAATTTTACAATAGTTGGGGGAACTTGACTGGAATTTCGAGTAGATTCTGATTTTCGAGGTTTCAGAGTTAGAACTTCGATCGAAATAGGATTTTTGTCTTAGGTCGAGTGTCTGCATTTGTATATCATGCATTTTGGGTACCGTCACAGTACCAGTATCATGTATTTGATTCTGTTTGATATTGTTTCAGCTCCGTGTTCTGGTCAGCTTGATCAGTCAGCCACCGGTGGTCCGTGACTGGGTCGCTCAGCTTGAATTTCCAGGTGAGTGAAATGACATCTTTAGACACATAGGTTGTGTCTTCTAAATTATATTATTTTTGATGTGTCTGAATATTGGCATGTAATATGGAATTAATAAATGATAGAAAATCCTAAAAATTTGAATTATGTGAAAACCTCTACTGTGAAATCCTGTTGGATATTTTCTGATGTTTTGAAATAGTTTTGTATTTCAAAACAAACGTTTTTCAATGATGTAAGTATTTTGATCAATAACAAGGAAATGTTTTCTGTACGGAATAATTTCTGAAATCGTATTTCTTGGAAAAGAAGATTTGTTTTAACTATTGGATTTAGCTTTGTTTTTGAAAGCAAGTATTTCTCTATTTATACAAATATTTTAAAAATATTTATATTCTTTGAAATCTGTTATCTAGTTTCTGCAAATCAGTTTTTGCATGATCTATCAGTAGTACTTCTGCTGTTATCTGTTTAAATTCTGCATTTAAATTTTTGGCATAAGATTTAATTAACTATTCTGACTTGAGACACATATGTTACGGGGATAAGTGTAACTTTTGGTATATCATAGTGAAGACTCAGTTACCAGGGTAGGTGGTGACACTCAGTCATCAGGGTAGGTGGTGACCCGTGTGTCTAGCTAACACAGGTGTAAGTTTGGTCTCGTGGCGGAGTCCACATATGAGACATTTCTAGTAGCAGAGTCCACATATGATCTAGTGGCAGAGTCCACATATGATTTGACTTTGGTCCCATGTCAGATACGTTTGGTGAGCCTATGTTGTTGCTCATTTTTCCGTAGTATATTTTTTAGTAGTTTGACGAAGTATATCTTGTTGGAGCACATTGACTGCAACGCTCGTGGATGTACTTAGATTAGTTCCGTCTGATACAGCTTAGTGACCCTTAAAGTGGACACAATACTGTTTTGAACCCTAAGGCTGTCAGTTATTAGCCCTTTTGAGTCGAGTACCATTTGGACTCCTAAGGTTGCTATTTTATTTTGAACTGATCTAGTCAACGCAGTTTCAATATAATACGGGAATATGATCAATCAGTATCGACTCTGTTCAGTTTGAAACTAGTTTTACATGACAAGTTTGGCTAAAACAAAAGTTTCTGCATAAAACATAAATTTCTGCATAATATGGAACTTTTCTGCATAATCTGAAAACAAGTTTTTGATATGTCTGTTGTCTGTTGTTTGCTTTGGTTGCAAACATTTTTGAAATGAATTTTGAAACAACTATTTTATACTTAGCATGTGTACATATATATACACTTATATTTGCATGCAGTGTTTTTGAAATGTTTTCAAAACGGTCTTTGTGAGGCACACATGAGGCAATCTAGAGTGTTGTTTCCTCACTAGGGATTCTTACCCCTTTATTTTTTGTCTATTCTCGTTACTCCTATTTTTCAGGTGATTTTAGTTGATTGCGGACTGTTGGCATTCAACAATTGGTGAGACACTCTGAAGATTTAGTCAATGCCCTTTTGTTCGGACCTAGTTGTCTATTTTGTTAGTTGCTCCATACTGGTACTCTTGCGGGTATTTAGTTTTGTATAAATATTTGGTATTTAAATGTGATTTCTTATTTATAAGCATTTTGTTAATATGAAATTATTGTTTTTAAGAAATTTGGATTTCTACTTTATTGTTTGTATTTAATGGATTTAGTTTGGTTTCGAAATATATTAGTTTTAGTTCTATTCTCCGAGGTTTGTGCGAGATGGGCTGGGCTCCCATAGACGGTTCACCTCGTATGCCAGTCATGGCCCGATCTTGGGCTTGAAACTGGGAGATGGGCTCAAGATGTTGAGTCTTACGATGACATGAACTCCACGGGAAATAGCAAACTCCACGAGGTGGGGTCGAGATGTTGAACCTCCTGAGGAGGTGAACTCCACGGGGAGATGTTGAACTCTGCATAATGGGGTCGAGATGTTGAGTCTCATGAAAATATAAACTCCATGAGAAGATGGTGAACTCCGCGAGGTGGGCTCAAAATGTTGAACCTCACGAGGTGATGACCTCACAAAGAGATGAATGCCGCTTAAGAGGAGGTGAACTCCACTAAGGAAGGATGAAATCCGCTGAAGAGGAGGTGAACTCTGCTGAGGAGGAGATGTGCTTCACTGAGGAGGAGTTGAACACCCATGCAAAAGTGAGGGTGAAATCCTCCATGAGGCAGCTACTGAACACCCGCTAGGTAATGTGAGTGAAGTCCTCCAAGAGGCAGCTACTAAACACCCGCTTAGTAGCGAGGGTGAAGTCCTCCAGGATGCAGCTCCTAAACACCCACTCGATAGCGGGGCTGAAGTCCTCCAGGATGCAGCTACTAAACGTTCACTCGGTAGCGGGGGTGAAGTCCTCTAAAATGTAGCTCCTGAACACCCACTCGATAGTGGGGGTAAATTCCTCCAAGGTGTAGCTCCTGAACATCCACTCGATAGCAGGGATGAAATCCTCCAGGTGCGGCTACTGAACGCCCACTCGATAGCAAGGATGAAGTCCTCTAGGGTACGACTACTGAATGCCCACTCGGTAGCGGGGATGAAGTCCTCCAGAGTGCGGCTACTGAACGCCCACTCGGTAACGGAGATAAAGTCCTCCAGGGTGCGGCTACTGAACGTCCACTCGGTAATAGGGATGAACTCATCCAGTATGCAGCTACTGAACGCCCATTCGGTAGTGGGGGTAAAGTCCTCCAAGATGCAGTTCCTGAACACCCACTCGATAGCGGGGGTGAAGTCCTCCAAGGGGTAGCTCCTGAACACCCACGTAGCGGTGGGGGTGAGGGGGACGACAAGTAGGCTGGTCCGCAAATGACAACGGCAAGTGGTATGGTTTGCAACAGCAACGGTAAGTGGTCTGGTCCACAACAGTAACGACAATGGGTCTTGTCCACACAATAATGACAAGTGGTCTGGTTCGCAACAAAAAAGACAAGTGGTTTGGTTCTAACAATGACAACAAGTCCTCTCGAACAGTGTTTCGCCTCTCGATCAACTCGAACCTCGAACAACACGTCATCTTTCGAACATCTCAAAGAGGAGTGACCTGCAAAACAAAAAAAAATAAAAATAAAAAATAGCAAGAATAAGTGTGAAAGACTTATCATACAAGCAAAACGACATGTAGTTTGCAGGGGAATTAAACATCTGGTCAGGCGGGCAGGTGACAAGTCGTTTGTTGAACAATTCAGACGACATGTCGTGTGACGGTATGAGGCAAACAATCGTCTTTTGTTGCAGACGGCGTCGTTTCGATTCATCACCTTCAACCATCACATCAACAGATTCACAACTTCACCGCTCCTCAACAGCAAAGTCACGATTCAGGTCCCTAGCACATGTCCCTACTACCACCGGCCTGACCAGAATCCAGAATTGCCTCCACCACAGGCCACCTCTGTCGTCGTTGGCACGGATCGCTCAACATTGTCATCGGGAAAGCTGCACAAAACAAAAACTAAAACACGAAGTAGAGAAAGAAAAAAGAAACCCAACAAGAAAATGAAAAGAAAAAAAAGGGGGAAGAGAAACAATCAAGACAGCAACTAAGAAGAAAAAGAATAATAAAAAAAAGAGAGTAAAAAAGCGAATGGAGGAAGAAAAGAAATAGAAAAGAAAGGGAAAAAAAAAAAGCAACCAGAACAGGTGACGGGCTTGTGTGAAAAAGAAGATGACCACAAGTAACAACCAGAAGAAAAGAAAGAAAAGAAAAATGGGAAGAGAATGGTTTGAATGACCGTGAATTTCTAAGACAAGTTAAATTGAAACTAGCAGCAGAATAACAATTAAGGAAAGCTGCAAATTCCCACAAATTATGCAATCAAATTGAGAAGGAAATTAAAAGAGCCAAATCAAGCAGGAATCAAGACCAGAATTGGAAAAGATTGCACCCGGCGTGAATGGTGATTTGGAAAACAACAGATTAAGTCCCTATATTTTGAGGAAGTAAGCCAGTCACTCCCTGATGGGAGTAATAATTTTAGAAAAATACTTGTTATAAATATTCGCAATAAAACCTAACTCGTGCTTGGAAGGTGGCATGCTAAATTTTTACTCTTACCTTTGGAAAATCCGAAAAAAGAGTGGAGATCAATTGATATGACATGGACAAAAATACTATTAAGTGTATTTAATCTCAAAGTAAAAACGAAAACGTTATAACTTGCTATTAATGAGGAGGCATTATAGAACATCAATATTCACTCTTATCACTCTATAAATACACATGAGAAACACTTCTCAATGTATGCTCTACTCTCTACACATACTTACACTCTGCCAAAATTCTTTATTGACTTGAGCGTTGGAGACTTCCTTTGGGATCATCTCGACCTCATCGTATTTTGTGTTTTCAGATATCTAGACGACGTTCATGATTCTCGAGTACTCAAGTACTCATTACTATTGTTGTTCATTTTCCGAAACAATAACAATAGTATTTTATGAATGTTATAAAAAATTTGTCAAAGGAAATTATTTTCCAGCAACAAAAATTAGAGCTCCCTGAAGGAAAATAATTAGAAGTGGAAATAATTTCTGCATTTACTTTTCACATTCACACAACAATAAAATACTGCACTAAAATTTATTGCGTAAGCATGATTCAAATTGACGAGTTTCGTGGTAAATCCATTTTGTTTTAAACAGAAATTAAAATATTAATAGTTTTTTTCTCAAACAACGTCTACGAGTGCTTTTCTTACAATCAAGTCTTTATCTTGTACTAATAAATAAAGTCCCCGTAAAATTAATATACTCAATGATTATTTGACTTTGATCTTAAATTATTTGATAAAAAGAAAAATCCTCAGTCTGGATATACTTTGAATTGACATATAAACTAGTCAGTAATAATGATCAATCGCCTTCAAAGTGTGAATCGAAAATTTCACTTCTTAAACATAATAAATATTTTGATTTAATCACAAGAATTTAAAGATGATCAATGTAGATAATCTTGCGTTGACTTATTGGTCAATTATTTCCAGCTACACTTCTCTTCCTTAGCAGCAAGAAGAAATGGACAATGTCATAATTTCTTTTGTTCAAATTTAAGTGTTGTTTTTTTGCTAAACTTACTTAGTGATGATAGACGACAGTGAGTGGAGCCTTTGACCACACCTCTAGCTGCCAACTTGTAACTTCATTATTTATAATAATTGAAACTTGCTACTTGCTACAATACGTGCCAATAATGAAAGTGTAGAGTAATTGGAGATGATTTTATTCAATTCACAACCAAAAGTTACAGTCAAGTTAATATAAGAGAAGTGAACAAGTATTTGACTTCCACTAGGACTACACTATAGTGAAATCTGTTGAGCATGTGGATAATTTAGTGAAACAGAATTATCTTTATCATCCTCCCTAAGCTAAGTGTAGTGGGAAGACACGAAGCTTGTTCCGAGAGAGCAAAAACTGGTGTTTTGTCAATGCTTTGGTTAAGGCGTCAACTAATTGATCTGGCGAGGCAATGTGTTGAACCCGAATAGTGCCTTTGTTGACGAGATCGCGGATGACGTGGAAGTCTATTTCCAGGTGTTTGGAGCGTGAGTGAAACACTGGATTAGCCGACAGATAGGTGGTGGAAATATTATCGCAGCAGAGTAAAGATGGAGTTGGACAAGGCTGTTGCAACTCAGCAACGAGAGATCGTAGACATAATGTTTCACAGGCTGCTGTGGCGAGTGCTCTGTATTCTGCATCCATGGTAGATCTTGCGACTGTATGTTGCTTACGAACAGACCATGAAATTAAATTTGGTCAAAGATATGCTGCAAAATCAGAGGTACTTTTGTTGTCTAACCTGTCACCGCCCTAGTCGGAGTCAGAATAAACTTGCAAAGTGAGATCTTTTGAGGGAGTGAGAAGCAGACCATGGGAAAGAGTCCCTTTGAGGTAGCGTAATATT